>SKCR01052148.1:0-151020 GCA_019454045.1 Zanthoxylum bungeanum | reverse complement strand
TCGCTGTAAGTTTTTCTCGATATAGTGGATTCGGGTGGTAGCCTATACCCGGAGTGGTTTTTTACTCGAAGAGTTTTCCCTTCGTCGTCACCAAAATCATTGTGTTGAATTTTGTGTGATTGATTTTATTTGCTGCTTAATTATTGTTATTGTTTTTACATTTGCAGCTTATTATTTTTAGTTGGTTGATTTGTTAAATTGCCTGTTGCAATTCCATAGTAGCAGTAACAGGACTTGTCCTGCTTATTGTTTGTAAATTCCGCATAGGGTCAGAACTTAGGATAACCCCGAATTTCAGTATTCTTTATTTCTACGCCAAAAATTGGGTTTATGCTTCGGTTGCATGCAACACAGAAATCAGAATCGTGTTTCTGCTGCCAGTAGCTGCAGCAGAAACTAAAAATGGGTATCTGCTGCAGCTGTTGGCAGCAGAAACCTAGAACTTGGCTTACTACTCTGCAGCAGCTGGCAGTAGAAACCCGAATGTTTCTGCTGCAGTGCAGCAGGCATACAACAGTGCAGCAGAAACCTAGAAATTGGGTTACTGCTGGCATGCAGCAGAAACCTAGAAACCCCGTTGGGTTTATGCTGTCTGCTGCATGCAGTAGAAATCGAAGCCCAATTTTGGATGTTTCTTCTGTATTTTCGTATTAATATAAAATTTCCAATGCTTATGTATTTCTGAGAATTGGATTTTTATTACTGCAGCATATCAGTGAAGTGAAATCTTCGAATCGGAAAAAACAAAAGATGCTTGCTTACGGGGGTACCAAGTCTATTGGAAGAATTGCACATGAAAGGGTAACATTTTACTGTGAGTGGGTGTGTTATTTTATTTCTTTTTATTAATAGTTTTTATTGTATTTTACATTGTCTTATCCAATGCATAGAGAAGCACGATAAGTACCCTTGAAAATACTGCAGAACCAACATAATATCATAGACTTTTTGCCAAAGAAAGAAAGAAAAAATATGGTAGTTGGGTGAATAAAGAGGCTGAAGAAGCTTATCTAAAGTTGAGGGAATTGCATGAAATACAATTGCAATGTAATGAAGTTGACACACTTACAACCCAAGAGGCTTTCACAATTGTTCTTGGGCATAGATCATGATACCAAAGAGGATTAGGAGAAGGCCCTCTCCCTTTCAAAAATATAAATCACGGAGGGCAACAAAATCATTATAGTGTGACGAATGAAGAGATAACTACTCGAATTCAATCTGAAGTTGAAGAGAAAGGGCTAACTTTTGTATAAAAAAAGAGGCTGAACTTCGAGTTACACTTAGCAGAGATAGAGTCCAAGTTGTGTGAGGAGCTACGTATTGAAATGAAGAAAGAGTTGCAACACTGTTGGTGAAATAAGAGTTAGCCTATTCGTGGGAGAGTCATCATCCACCATAAGTAATAAGATATTTAAACAAAGCTATTTCTATATTCTTGTGTTTTGATATATTTGCTCAATAAATTTAAAGTTTGGTTCTTCTATTTCAAAGCCTGTTGATAAGAAGAAATCAGTCCCAAATGATGTTGCTCTAACTCAATGTGATATTGTAAGTTATGTTTTGATTAACAAAATAGCAAAAAAAATATTTAAACATATTTCATTGTCATATTTGATGGTCATATTTGTAGGAGTTGTACACTTGCTTAATATGTAATATTACAGTGAAGGGCGCACAAAATATGTCTCATATGCGTGGAAAGCAACGTGAGTCACATGTACTTTTTTTAATTAATTATATTTGTTATGTCTATAACATTATTATTGTGGAAATTACATTTATATTATACAGATCAAAAGGCTTTGAATGGAGCAGTTGCAGGATCAACACCAACAATAACTTTACAGAGAAAGTGAGGTGATACCAAATTTTAAGATTGCAAAGTAAAGTAGTTTGGTTGTAATTTTTTTTAAACTTAACCTCAGGATGGTGAAGATAGGAAGAAAATACTGAAATCACATCGAGTTGGTTTCAGATGATATGTTTCGATAACAGTTTTGTAACTTTTGTTCCATATATATTTCATAAATATCAGGTAATTTGAAACACTATTTCAAAATATCAACTTAAGTTTACTTTAATTTTATTTCTTGAATTTTCTCAATTCTTTAGTTTTTTTCGTTTTTTTTTTTTTATAAATATTATTAGTTTTTGTTTATCTATTAATATATATTGATATAATTAATTTCATACAAATGCAGGTAATTATTTTGCTGGTTGAAAAAGTAGTGGATAAGATAGTTCATTCGATGAATGGTTTCGTTTCACCATATGTTCAAAGTCTTTTTTGTAGTTTGGATATAGAATGTAAATTTAAATGTGAGACGAAAACAATAGCTTTTGATTTTTTAATTATAACTAATTGATCATTTGTCTGTTTTAATATTGGAACACAATATGTTTTTTTGCTTGTAAATACAAAATTCTATTTACATATATTAATGTATTAAAACTTATATTTGTATCATTTTACAATACAAAATATCATATGGTGTAAACACTTTTTTCCATATAATTTCATCAAAAGGTACTCAGACTGCAATTTTATTGGGGAAAAGTTGGCCACTAAAAGTTCATTTTTTTCGCCACTAAAGTCTTTTTTTTAGTGGCGAAATTTATTTATCCACTAAATCTAATTACTTTTATGGCGAAATTCATTTCCCCACTAAATCTAATTACTTTTTTAGTTCATGAGAGAACAACTTATGCAGTAGTTAGTATAACATCAATGCTTTAAATAAATAAGAAAACTTGTTTCAGATAACTTGCAAAGTGAAATCAAAAAAAAAATCTTAGACTTTATTTCAACACTATCTCCTCACACATGAGTTTTCAAGTAATTTTATTTGATTTGCAACTCGGATTCGAATCTTTCAAAGTTAAGGGGATAAAAAATAAATTTAGATATTATCCATCCCCGTATCTTAAAAAAAGGAAAAAAAAACTTCACGCTAATAAACCTTCACAATATTACATAGCTATTAGAGTTACTAAAACTCCGCTTCATTGCATAATCTGTTGCAACAACACGAGCAGTTAAGTTACCCGGAGTACATGATATTCCTTGCGGTTAACCGATACTTATCCCTAACTTTTAGTTCATGAGAGAACAACGTATGCAGTAGTCAGTCTAACATCAATGCTGTAAATAAATGAGAAAACTTGCGAAGTGAAATAAAAAATAAAAAAATCTTAGACTTTATTTGAACATTATCTGCTCGATCGCTCATGAGCTTTCAAGTAATTTTATTTGATTTGCCAATGGTATTTGAACCTTTAAAAGATAAGGGAATAAAAAATACATTTAGACATCACCCATCCCCTTATCTTAAAAAAAAAAAAGGAAAAAAAAACTCCACGCTAATAAACCTTCACAATACACAGCATATATATCTCTTTCTTTCCACAAAACTATTAAGAGTTACTAAAACATACTAAGTGTATATGAATCCTTATTCATGGATGATACTCAAGCTCCGCTTCATTGCATAATCTGTTGCAAAACCACGAGCAGTTAGGTTACATTCAGAGCATTCTTGCAATATCAACCTGCCTAGCTCCGAATCATCTTTGCTTAAATCCGACTTTGCCATCAACTCTTTCAATTTCCTTTTACTAAGACGTACCTTGACCTTCAAGATATCATTGGTTGATTGTTCATTAAGCCTTGCAAGCTCCTCGCTTTCTTGCTTCAATGGATGCACCACTTTGTTCTTTCCAACCAAATTTCCCATTCTATCTTTCTTGCTTTCTGATTCTTTCTTGCTGGTGGATATGGTTATTATGTGAGTATCCTTTTGAGTACACTCTTCACGAAACTCGCTATATTTATTTATATAAGCAACTGACCCATTAGAAAATCTGGACGGAATCTTTAATCCATTTTAATAGCCTAAGGACACTCTTATCTAGAAAATTGTCGGTATTTAGCAACCCAAATTTGAATAATGGGTTAGATGTGCCCATACTTGGACGATATAATAATTAGCTTAGACTATTTACAAGAGAATGAAGCCATATAAATAAATGTCCACACGTGTTTCATTGATACAAATGCAATCACATTGTTATTGTTAAGTTTTTTGTTTTTTAAAAAGCTTGAAATGGACGGTTTCATTTAACAACAAAGGAGCGTGATGTCAGATATGTGCATGGGCAATGCATTGGCATATTATAATATGTAAAGCTTTAAACAAAAGCTAATGCGTGTGCAAAGGAAACAACAACATGTCAGTAGTCAGTATTAAAATTTCCGAGTACAAACCGTAGGTGTATAAAACGAGTTAATGATGGTTGACTAAAGAACGTAAAAGATCAAGAAACCTAGTATTTTAGTTTAAAGGTTAGATTATGTTAACTTCATTTTTTTGACTTTTTTACAGAAAAATTGAACCATTGATATCATGATAGATTGTACGGAAACAAAAACCTGAAACGAAAAATATTATTTTATAAAAATTTTAGACATAAAATATTGAAAAACGATAAATAAAATAAAATAAAATAATTTTATATTCTATAAGTTCGAAAGTCATAAATATAATTCAATTGAACAATTCAAAAGTCTGGTTCAGTTCTATCTAGACTGTAATATGTAGAGACATAAAAATGAATGTATTTTATATAATAAAATTATATTGGACATGATCAAATGAATTTAAAAGTTCTAATAATTTATGTTAAATAACGAATATCAATTTTATCATAATAATAGTCATGTATGAGATGATCTTAATTCATTGTATTTACCATACTCTTATATCATTTTAATTTATATTCCGTAAATCTTGTATTTTGGGAATGAATTAAATGAATAGTTGAGTATGATAATTTGATACAATGGAATCCGTTCCTGAGATTCCCTTGTTTGTTAGTTCAGAACCTGAACAATTAGCATGCAAATTCATAATAGTTATGAATTAATTGTTCACTTGAGAACTAATGGAAGTCTTGAATAAAGATGTAATTGAATAGGTTAACGGATTATATATCTAGCTCCTTTACGAATCATTTGTGGGGGATCATTGCATAGGTAATGACTATATCAATGGACGAATACTTTGAGTAATTAATTCTATAATTCTAAGAGTGTGATATGGGTATTTAGTGGAGTTACTCTAGAATTAACAATTCCATCTAATTAATAAAAGAGTTTACGATTAATCAACGAAATTATTTGAGCTTAAAATTATAGGTCCATCAGCCCTCTCGTCATCTTCTATCACTGTTCGAATGATAATATTTGCGAAGAAAAATAATTGTGAATTATTTAAAATAATTATGAATATTTTATACTCTAATTGTTCAATAAAATTCTTATTTAGAAATTATGATAGAAGTTGTCCTAATATATTTATCAATAGATAATGTTAAAACTGTTTGTTGATATAAAAAAGAAAAACAAAAGTCATCCAAGAAAAAGGATTTTTGATAATCATAAAAAGTCATCAAAGAGAGCAATAAAACTTTGAGAAAAACGTGTGCAGGAGGAATAGGAAAAAAAAATGTATTTTTTTTTCTTGTTTTGGTTTTGAGAAAAGCAAAAAGAAAATAACAATAAGGATTTATCTCATGTATTGTCTATACAAATCATTCACATAATCAGAGCGTTTTTCGTAATTACTTTCACGCCCACACGTACCGTTGGACGTGAGGAGATAAAGCGAGGAATATCGTGGTTCAAAGAATCATGATTCAAAAAGATCCAGATAAAATTAATATAATGCATACTCTTGCATTAGAACATGTTATACATTGTAATATCCAGAAATTTGAAAACTCTTCCGGAAGGATTTTATATTGCAGATCGGGTCTCAGAATGAGACTATATCAGAGAATAAGAGTTTAAGTATTGAAATTTAACTCAAAATATTTTAATATAGAGATTTGATGCATTGGAAATCGGGAGATATGAAAGAACCGCTTACGCGATTTACGTATATTATTATATACGAAGAAAGTTTATTATTTCGATTATAAAAATAGTAAGCGAACTCAGATCGAGGTGATTATTAAATCATCAGACTCTGTTTTCCGAGACGAACAACTTTCATGTTGAACACGTTTCGAAATTTCGAGCAGAAAGGCCTCGATTTAGCTGATTTCAGTTGTAGCACTATATTAGGGGTCAAAGTGCAATAATACTAGGACCATATTGCAATTTTCAAAAATTATAGTATAAAAAGTCAAAAGTTTCTGATTATTGCAAAAAGTCCCCCAAGCCATATACACAAAACGTGAGAGAAGGGAGAAGGAGAAGAGAGAGAAAGGAATGGGTCGGTGCATGGCCGACTAGCCACCCCCAACGGTGCTCTCTGGCACAACTGGCTTTGTCCAGACCAGGCCGGCCACGTGGTGGCCGAAGATTCTCATTTTGGCCATCGGAGCAGCGAGACAAATAAGGCAAAACATGCAACTTCAACTTTTCGATTCCGACTCGTCGCTTCATTTCACGGCCCGAGCCACTTGCCAAATCGAAACTCTCGAATAGTACTACTAGTTGGCGGTGGTGGATTTTCCATTATGTGCATGGTTGCAAGTAAAACGAGGAAAATAGTAATGAATAGTGACCCATGAATGAACAGTAACTCCGATCAAAATTTCGTTGATTCCAGTGCGTTCATGGTATCGTTTGAAGTCTGTATATGCCCTCGAAATCTCGGTAAGATCTCATGGTAAAAATTACTAATTTCAAGTTTATCGTTAAATATTCGGATGTATCCGATAGCTTCGTAGAGTAGTATAATGATATAAATTGAATTTTTTGAGCATGAGTATATTGAATATGTGTATATGGTAGAATATGAGAGAAATCAGAGCGAATTTGATCAATCCGATAAGTAAAGAGAGTTTCCGGTAAAATCAGGTTTCGCGTGCATCTGCACTTTGATGAACGTAATTAAGGATATAGCTTAATTATGATGATACGATAGTATTTGAGTAATTTCAGAGAGGTTCGGAGGGCTTAGGATCATTCCGCAGCGTTTTCGTAAATTTTTCGAAAGATTTTCCAATAACGCGTGATTTTCATATTTGAGCTACTGGATTGGCATAGAACAATGTATAATGATGTAATATGAGTATTAGATGTGTTCCAAGTGGAACGGGAAGGATCCGAAATGTTATGAATTCGTTTACAATATTTTCGAACTTTTTGGAAGGTTTTCTGGATTTTAGCAGGAAATGAAATCTAATGCTACAAATTTATTTTATTGGATGTATTATGAGAAATGAAACTGAAATCAATGAAAACGGATTTAATTTGGGTTTTTCGGGAAAGTTGGGGAGTTTATGCTATCAGTTAATTTTCTCTGATTAACGACCCTAACTGTCCGTATTTTGTGTTACATATCAAAAAAAGGATAGCATGGACCCTAGATAAGTACCTCACTGTGAACTCATCATATGTAGATAAGGTACGATAGTTGATTGTGTGTTTAGATATGTATATAGATATGTATATAGATTGCAGACTCATAAAAATATGTAACAGTAGTCATGGAGTTTTAGAAAGCATGAAATGAGAGTTTCGAGCGGTATAGTCAATGAGATCCGTAAAGAGCACGTATAAAGGTATAGTCAATTAGTGTGTGTCTTTGACAATCCCGATGTCATAGTGACGCGTATTCTGGTATTGAGGATTAGAAATAGATATAGTTGATGTTTCTGTAGTTATATTTTTAATAAGAATAGCCAATAACTTATGCAGTCAAACTCCATACCGGAATTATGTTTCCTAGTGATGTGTTGTGATATTTTATATCGTATTGCAAGTATACGATGTCAAGTTTTAGTATAAATATGAGTGAAGAGTGTCGAACCCACATGGATTGCGTTAACTCGCACTAGGTACTACAATTGGTAATCCTAACTTTATTTAGACAATAATTAACAAAGATTTAATTAAATAAATAAAATATAAAAATACTTAGATAGGAGGAACTAATACGATAGAGATTCGAGATCCAGATTTCACCAAGTTGTCTCCTATGTATTTGTCATGCTAATTAACTTATTCAGTGTTATTGTTTATAAGTCAAGATTCCGAAAATATCCACTCCCTCTCTCGAGTATCAGTGAAAATATCATCAACTACAAACTTCAATATCTCTATAAAAATCTAGTAGTTAACGACTCATTACGCTTTGTGATTCTATATTAACGACTTTAAAGGAAATTATATATTCTCTCGAACTCTATAAAAATCATAGGTTATATTCTCTACATCCATTCAAAATCCCCTCTCTCTAGTGGTAGATTGTAAACATATATCATCATATTTATGGCCAGCAAACACAAATCATTAAACTCAAAAAAATATAAATAACTCAATAAAACTTCATAACAAAATTGACAATTAAAACAAAGGGTCAAGCATCAGTTACATCATTCTCAAAAATTAAGGAGTTAGTTCATGATTTAAAGATAACAACAATGAAAAACAAGTCATGAATCTAATGGAAATCATTAGATTTCTAAGAAAGAAACAAGAAGATAAAACCCGAATTGAATCTCTTCTTCTTCGGACGTCACCACCTTCGTCTCCTTTTGTTGCACTTCAATCATCCTCCTTGGATCTCTAAAAATATGTATTTTGGAATTTTGTGCTATGTATTAGCCTCCTCGTTTGAGTTGTGGACGAACTAATGTATTTATAAGAAAGTCTTAGAACCATTAAACATCTAAAAAACCCTAAAATCCTGTTTCTGGTGCGCGTGGGGTGCCGAGGCACCTAGACTTCGCGCCATGGCGCCAAAGCCCCTGTATTTTGTATATAACGCATAGATCTCTTTGATTAGATGGAAATTGATATATTATGGGTCTCATAACTCTTTCTAGATCAAATGTTATAGTCTTTTTAAATTCAGCGCGCAGCTAATGCTGGTTTTGCCTGTTCTTGAGTCCGATGCTCCCAATAGGTCCCGAAACACGGGTAATTGGTCCATTCTTCATGTTCTAATGCTTCCTACAAACAAGACATAAAATAAACTATAAATTACATTAAATGTCTCGAACAATAACAAAATAATAGGCTAAGGATGTCGGAATAAGTGGGTATAAATCGCACTTATCAAACACCCCTAAACTTAAGATTTTGCTAGTCCCGAGCAAAAGAAAAAATAAAAACTAAATTAATATTTAACTAGGCCACTATCGTAGGGATCACGATTGCATTTAGCGTATGCAACAAACCTTTAAACCCCTAGGCGTCCCTAGTGGACGAGTTATAGTCTCGTGAGGGCTTACATCGACGATACCCACAAACGTCATTCACACAATCATACAAAAACAATTTGAAAATAATTAAAATATTCCTGATAGTTGTACATAAAATTGTCTTCAAAGAATGCTTATCAATGAAATCAGAGAACCTTCAAAGTACTCAATTGCGACTTAAATCTAAGTTCTTGAATAAATTATCTAAGTCAGACTCACAGTGTGTGTGTGTACAAGTTCATTTACATCTCGACTCATAAGTAAGCTAACTTGATGATTTCGTCTGAAAATTGAGATCCGATGGGTTAAACCAACCTAGATATCTCAAATTGACTCTATAATTGCATTTCTTTGCTTCGTATAGTATGATTTTATTTCTTCTTTTTCCGCTCATTTCAAATTTTTTTCTACACACCTACCCTTTAAGGTAGCATTTCTCCTTATGGTGGTCCTAACAATCGCCCATAGGTAGCTTAACGCTTATCGGTTATAGGTGGTTTCCCTTTTTTTATACCATACATCATAACAATAGCATATTGAGATAGATATCTAAGAAAGCGGTCATTCATCGGCAAACAATTTCTTCAACTAGTCACTTTGCCAACTACCTATGTTCTTACTGCTAAAAACCTGTTATTAAGTGCTTACGAGTCTAACCTAAATCATCTACTCAAGCCATCAGATAAAAATCAATTGAGACTTATCGTTTCTAAAATTTCATTAAAAGCAATCAAAATTCATCATTAGACTTATGCTTTACTATCAATGACATAAAAACAAAAATAGTTATTTTTTTTTAGAATAAATAAATAAATAGCAGGAATACATGCACACACCCCCAAACCTAAAACTTGTATTGTCCTCAATGAAAGATAAATATAAAGAAACTAGATTAAGGAACAACACTACCGTGCATGGAGTTTATCAGGCTCCTACTGGTCAGAATTTGATTGCGCGGGCATTGTGTGTCTCGTGCTACCTGCATAAATGGCATGCAAAACGAATAAAGAAACAAATAGCACACAATAAAAATAAAAATTAAAAATAGAGAAAATAATAATAAAATAAATGGAAGGGTTGCTTCCCCGCTAGCGCGAAGTTTAACGTCTTCAGCCAGACGCAAGTAAATAAAAACAAAATAAAATAAAATAAAATAAATATAAACTAAAAATAAAAGATAAAAATATAAATTAAAGTTAAGATTACTTGATAGTAGTATTAATGTGAATTAAACAAACAATCCCCGGCAACGACGCCAAAAACTTGTTGTGATATTTTTTATCGTACCGCAAGTATACGTTGTCAAGTTTTAGTATAAATATGAGTGAAGAGTGTCGAACCCACATGGATTGCGTTAACTCGCACTAAGTACTACAATTGGTAATACTAACTTTATTTAGACGATAATTAACAAAGATTTAATTAAATAAATAAAATATAAAAATACTTAGATATGAGGAACTAATACGATAGAGATTCTACATCCTGATTTCACCTAGCTGTCTCCTATGTATTTGTCATGCCAATTAACTTGTTCAGTGTTATTGTTTATAAGTCAAGATTTCGAAAATATCCAATCCCTCTCTCGAGTATGAGTGAAAATATCATCAACTACAGACTTCAATATCTCTATAAAAATCTAGTAGTTAATGACTCATTACGCTTTGTGATTCTATATTAACGACTTCAAAGGAAATTATATATTCTCTCGAACTTTATAAAAATCCTAGGTTATATTCTCTAGATCTATTCGAAATCCTCTCCCTCGAGTGATAATTCTAAACATATATCATTATATTTGTGGCCAGCAAACACAAAGCATTAAACTCAAAAAAATATAAATAACTCAATAAAACTTCATAACAAAATTGATAATTAAAACAAAGGGTCAAGCATTAGTTACATCATTCTTCAAAATTAAGGAGTTAGTTCATGACTTAAAGATAAAAACAATGATAAACAAGTCATGAATCTAATCGAAATGATTAGAGTTTTAAGAATGAAACAAGAAGATAAAACCTGAATTGAATCTCTTCCTCTTCGGACGTCACCACCTTCGTCTTCTCTTGTTGCACTTCAATCTTCCTCCTTGGATCTCTAAAAATATGTGTTTTTTTTTTTGTTTTGTGCTGTGTATTAGCCTCCTCTTTTGAGTTGTGGACGAACTAATGTATTTATAATAACAAAATAATATGCTAAGGATGTCGGAATAAGTGGGTATAAACCACACTTATCATGATGCGTCTGATAATTGTTTGGTGATGACATTTCGCTTGATTGATTCTGTTTGATATATTATTATGTTTAAATTTTAATAAGCTAGTTTCAACATGAAAAAGTTTAGTATAACCTATTGATAAGTGCATGAAAGTGAACATCGCTAACTTGGCTTAATTATCATGTATTTAATCTTAATTAGAGTTTATTTTGTACTTTGTTATTAGGGAGAGCACTAGAACATGAAGAATAGAGCAATTACGCATGTTTCAGGACCTAACAGAAGCATCGGATGCACGCGGGAGAAGCATGAGGCAAGACGCGTGAACCAGCGGAGAGAAAGCTCACTAGCGCCGCGGCGCCCAACTTCTTGGTGTCGCGGCGCCCACACCAAAACATACCCATACAAAAGTTCTGAGGATTAAGCGCTGCGGCACACAAGTTCTGGCGCCCTGGCACCCTGGAAGACCCTAAAAACCCTTATTCTGACGTGTTTTATGCGTCTATGGACTCCATAACTTTTCAATATAAACCCAACTTCATCCTAAACCCTAAAATCAGAGAAAAATAGGAGAAAAACATAGGAGAAACTCAGAAAAAGAGACACAAACATAAAATCAAGAGAGAAGAACGAAGAACTTCAAGCCAAACATGATGTCTCTCCGATCTATCAATGTGGTTTCTCTCTTCTGCATGGAGAACTAATCTTCTAAGCAAAGCTAAAGATGAACTCTTGTATTCAACTCTTATATTCATGTTATTGATTATTGGATGAACTTTATTTCTTAATACAATTGATGTTTATTATTCTTTATTATCTTTCGTTTTAGGAATCCATAAACTGTGTTTATTCAATTTGCATATAGATCCAATCATGGTTCTTTTATGTGTGATTTGTGAACCCAGTTGTGACTGGTAAAGTTGTTTTGTGAGTTGATCTTCTGCTGTAGTATTACTTGAGGGTATATTGTCAATGTTAGACAGGTCGTAATAATAACTTTGTGTGTTGTTAACATAGAGGAGGTAAATCATCAATTACCTTAGAATTGAATATGCTTAGAATTGAATACTTTCCGATTGTTGGTTTGGGATGTGAAACCTTCAATTGAGTAATAAAAAGAATCAATAACTGAATATAAGAAATTGATACAAGAGAGATTCATGACGCTTTGCTGTTCCTCTCTATTGATAATTCCTGCAAACTTTTCATAATATTTAGTTTAAATTGCCAATTTAATATTTCTATTTAATGAAATTTCTGCTGAAGTTTTTTTTAAGTGAAATAGTTCCATGTAACCATCTCTCTGATGAATCAACACCCCAACTATACTGCGATAACCGCAAGTACGTTTTAGACGTAATCAAAATTTGGTGCCATTACCGGGGAGACGGTTTACAAGCAAAAGGATCAGGTTTGCTTAGTCAACAATGAAGTGGTAACTTCATTCCATATTTACTTTTTTATTATTTTTATTTATTTGTTTGTTTATTATTTATTTACTTATTTATTTAGTTTTAGTTTAGATTTTAATTTTTAGTTTATTCTTTTTTAATTTTAATTTTATTTCTCGTTTTATTTGTGTTTAATTGCATGCATAGATGTATAGATAGGTTTGGTAGATTTATTAGGATTGAAGACGAAAGCTCAGACTCAGAGAGTTTGTTTGACAATCTCTTTGCCACACCCTCCACATCTAGCGCACATACTATGAGTGAGTACAAGAGACCACCTATGAGGACTCTTGAAGAGTACCTCCATCCAACTCGCACAGCTACACCATCGTGCATCATGTTTACCCCTAATGCACCACACATAGACTTTAAGCTTGGAATGATACATTATCTCCCAACTTTTCATGGTTTGGAGAACGAGAATCCTTATGTGCACATTAGAGAGTTTGAAGAGGTCGTAGCAACCTTCCATGACCAGTTTGGAATTACCGACACAATTAGACTTAAGTTTTTACCATTTGCCCTTAAGGATAGAGCTAAGAGCTGGTTGTACTCTTTGAGACCTAGGTCAATAGGATCATGGGGTGAGATGACACAGACATTTTTCAACAAATACTTCCCACACCATAAGACTAATGCCGTGAAAAGACAAATCTCCACCTTCTCCCAAAAGGACAGTGAGACCTTTTATCAAACATGGGAGAGATATAAGGAGATGTTAGCTAGTTGTCCTAACCATAGGTATGAGAGTTGGCACTTAATAAGTTATTTTTATGACGGTCTAACCCCTAGAGAACGTCAATTCATGGAGACAATGTGTAATGGTGAGTTCATCCGAAAGGATCGTGATGAGGCATTCGAGTACTTAGATGAACTAGCTGAAAAATCTCACACATGGACTGGACCTAATGCCATGGATATCATTGATAAGACACACACCACTCCTTCTAGTAGAGGCATACACCACTTTAGGGAAGATGACAGTCTTAAGGCACAAGTTGACCTATTAACTAGACAGATGAGAGCCTTAATAGCCGAAGATAGCAAGACTATGGATGTAGTAGCTCACTTAGAACTTCAATAGGTATGTTTTGTGTGCAATGGGACTGATCATCTGGCACAAGAGTGCCCTGTAAATGGTGAGATGAGGGGAACATATGAGGACCAATGCAATGCATATTAGGGATGTAAAGAAAGCCTTATACATCTTACTCTACACTTATAACCCTGGTTGGAGGAACCATACCAACTTTAGTTGGAAACAAGAGTCTCATCAGCCGAGTCAGACATCACAACCTAGAGCTTATAGTGTTCCCTAATATCATAGACCTGCCGTTCCTAGGAATTCTTTAGAGGATATATGCAAGCATTTGTGGAGGCCCAGAGCAAAACCAATTAAAGGTTTGAGTCACTAATTGTTGGATAATTATGACCCATAGCGTCACTATTTGTAAAAGATATTGTGGTTTTTGTACAAATTAACTATGTGACAATGGAAATTGCATTTTATCATTTTGTAATTTGATTACTTAAATATATAAATGATAAAAGTCCTTATGATTAGTTTCAGATTATTAGATATGAGACAATATCAATCCATAAAGGTTTAATCATTAAATATCCATAGTCGTAGTATTATCGAGATTGGACATCGATAATACAGAATAGACTAGTATTGCACTTGTGCGTGTTATGGAAGCGTAACAACATAGTTCTCATATATTTAAGTATTGGATACTTATGCAAGTGTGATAGGAGGTTGTGTTTACCGATGGTACGGAAACAGCTTCGCTCTGGATAGACCCCTCGGAATCCCATTGGTAGTATGACTATGTGTTTATGGGAATCCTCATCAGGGTAGGTGTATTTGGTCTTAACCTGAGACTTGCATCGCTAGTACTTACGACAATCAATACGCTTTGGTTTTGGTCGTCCAGGACTTTAACAGGTTCTGTGTACCCCTCTTCTGGGTTTATTGAGAATCATAGTGTATTGGGTGTGATGTCAAGACGGAAGTATCACTTCAGTCATATAGAGATGATGATCGCACAGAGATACATAACAGATACTCTAATAGGTTGCAACCATCGGGATAATATGACAAGGTCATGATTATCCGATTAAAGAGACTAGTTGCTTGTGATCCGATATATGCTTCGTACGGGGCAGACACTTTTCCAGCCCCAGGCCTTGCATGTGACATCACATACTGGATCGCAATATGCAATACTACGTAGACTACGCCTGACATAGATTATATATTCCTTTAAGAATATTTCTGGAGAATTGGGTAGGCACAGTGCTTTCTAGAAGCCAACCATGTCTCGTAAATCGGTAAAAATATGGTACGAGGTACGCACGTGTTTGGATAGTCCGACGACCGGATTTACTGCCAACATATCCAGGGATCTCATGGGTCACTTCCCGAAGATTCACCGATGACGTATGATTCGAACATAATTAATCTAGGATTAATTACGGAAAGATTTTATCTGGGATAAAATACTATTTGTAGATAGAGAACGATTAATTTGGAATTAATCGATAAAATAATATATTCGATATATTAAATGAAATTAGATTTCACAACGGAATTAAAATTGGATTTTAATTGGGGCGAACGAATTAATTTAGAATTAATTCGTGAGCGACGTGAATAGTAATTTTGCTAGGTATAATTATTTAATTAAATTTGATTTAATTACATCGTAACAGAAAAATCGTTAATTCAGAATTAACGAACCCGAGTCCGGGATGTGTTCGCGGGCCCACTCGGATTTTGAATTAAGTGGGGCCCATATGTCACATCACAAGTCAAATCACATGTCACTTCACTTGTCATTCACTTCACTTTTTGGTGATGGAAGTTAGTGAAGATTTTGGTGATGACTTTTACTACACTCATGCTTGATTTGGTGTTGAGATTTACCAAACATTTGGTATATCAAATATAGATTTTTTGAAAATCAAAATACAACACAACAAATCATCTTTCACTTCTCTCTTTAAAAAATGCCTTTCTCTCTCTCTATGCTCCCATTTCCGAGAGCTACAAGGAGGTATTAGGGGATTTTTGTTTTAATTTTCTCCATGCTAGCACATCAAAGAATCATATAAGGTGATAGGGAAACCATTCCCAAGAGCTTGGAATCTCAAATCTCAAAGCTTGGAGCTTGGATTCATCATTCAAAGAGGAGCTTGGAGGATTTTCTCAAAGCAAAATTTTGTTTACAACGCATCCTACAACCGTTCTTTGTAAGTATGTTTCCGCCATTCTTACTTCTTGTATTCGAATTTTTCATGCTTAATATGATCTTGGGATGACCTTAGAAACCCAACAATCGTATCATGGAGCCTATTTGAGCATGAAATTTGATTAGGGTTCTTAACATAAAATTTGGGTAAATTTGATTTGAGCATGATTTGATCAAATTGTTTGTTTGAGTATGCTTGTATGTTGATAACTTGGAGTTATGCATGATCAATTTTAAGAAAAAATAATTGGATTAAGTTTCCCCAATTTTGCTATGTTGGCCGAATGCTATATGAAACCCTAGGTCATGGTGATTTTTATATTTTAAATCATTGGATGAGTTTAAAAACATGATATATATTGATTTATGATTTAATTAGATTAAAATCAAAATCGGATATAAAATCATCACAATGCCATGACCATAAGAAGCATGAAATGAGTTGATTTTGGTTTAAATAATGTTGGACATGTGTTGAAAAATTAATGCATGATTAATTGATTAAATTAGTATTTTGGAAATATTAATTTTGATAATTAATTAGTGCTATACACTTTAATTAATTAAATCATGATATTTGGAATATTAATATTTAATTAATTGGGCCTAATTTGGAATTGGGCTAATGATGTTGTATTTGGGTCTAATGGGCTTGGTTGGGCCAAGTTGGTTTAGGAAAATTGGATTGGATCCAAATTGGGCCTAAACCATTCAATTAAGTCCAAATATAATATATGTGCCTTTTAAAATTTAATTGGGTCTAATGGGCCAAAATTGATTTCTTGTCAAATAGGGTGATTCCTTTAATTAGGCCTTGGTATTTGGGTTTGACCCATATTGACCAAAGCCCATGCCTTAAGAAATTAATTGAAAGCCCATTGGACTTTAATTAAATTGACATTGGATGTTAATTGGGCTTTGAGACCCATTAAGATTAGATTTAGAATCTAAGTCGTAAAGGCGCATTAAAAGTGTAATTATTTAATTTGGAATTAAATATAGAATTAGTATTGAATACAAATTAAATTATATTTAAAATTGTAGTTCGATATAATTCAAGAATTCGTACTTTGAATACTTATTCTTAAACGAGTTGGACTCGCGCAAATCAAATCGTTGTTTGAACATTGGATGATCACTTTATTCAAAGATTAATTAATTGGATTAGATTAATTGAATAACATGCTTTGTGTGAATACATGGATGTGTTGTATGAATAATGTATATCGGATGGATATTAGAAGGGAAAGGGCAATTTTGGAAATTGTTGTAAATTTATAATTATTAAATTGGACTTGCGTGTCCAACCTTATCTCTCGATTCTTTGTAATTCTCTTCTCACCTAATTCCCCTCAATGTTAATGAGGTTTCTTTAATTGTATTATGTAATTGGGTAGAAGTTAGAATAGTGCTAGCCGGGGAGAGGAAAGAAAGTGATTTGTTCTAGGAATAATCTGTGAGATATCCATCCGCATATCATTATTAATTTATTTACCGCACCTTATTATGCTTTTAGAATGCATGCTTAATGGTGTATGATGAGACCTAATCAAAGATAATAAATTGGTTGCCAATTTACGCGAAAAACCGTCAACAAATATTAAGTGTTTTCCTTCCATTAAGTGATTCTTTCTCAAGATCCAAGATTGGCACTGGTTTGTTGGCCAAAGTCAAGACCTTTGTCCATTGCAGATGTGTTTGAATCATGAAGGATTTGTTCCATATCATATGTCTTGTCCAAGTTGTGATTTGTTGGCCAAAGTCAACATCATTTCTTGTCCATCGACATCGATTACGAAGCTTTCCAAAGTCAATGGGTTCCTCTTAACTGGAATCATCAAGCTTGTTGTGCCAATACCAAGGCTTAGTTATCTTTCACTATTCGTTTTGAGGTTAGATACATTTACTTGTATCTAATATTCTTTTTACTTATTATTTCTGTTTTCTTATGTTTCAGGTTCTCAGTCACTATATGAGACGAACCAGACGCTTTGAAATTCGTTCGCTTGACCCTGAAATTGAAGGAACCATCAGACAGTTGAGAAGGGAAAGGCGAGAAGGCCAAAAAGCTCTAATCAACATGGAACTTGAACCTTTGGAAGTTGCACCACCAATTCTCATTCGAGATAGAACTATTCCGGTGGTTGACGGCTTCATTTCATGTATTGTACTTCCTCCCTTACCAGCAGCGTGTGACATCAAAACATGCATTCAGATGATTCAGAAGTCAGTACAGTTTGGGGGAATGCAACTGAAGATCCTAATATCCACATCAGCAACTTCTTGGAAGTTTGCGGTACTTTCAACTACAACCGAGCGGCTGAAGAAGTAATAAGACTGCGAGTTTTTCCATATTCCTTAAAAGACAGAGCTAAAGCTTGGCTACATTCTCTATCAGTAGGTTCCATCACAACTTGGAACACTCTAGCCACTAAATTCCTTACAAAGTACTTTCTACCAGCCAGAACTGTAAAGTTGAGGAACGATATCAAATCCTTTATGTAACAAGATTCAGAATCTCTCTGCGAAGCTTGGGAAAGATTCAAAGATTTACTCCGGAAATGTCATC
Organism: Zanthoxylum bungeanum; assembly: GCA_019454045.1. NCBI lineage: Eukaryota > Viridiplantae > Streptophyta > Magnoliopsida > Sapindales > Rutaceae > Zanthoxylum > Zanthoxylum bungeanum. The sequence goes on along the minus strand of SKCR01052148.1, from coordinate 132,309 downwards.
ACCATGAGATTGAAAAATGGCTACAAGTTCAAACCATTTACAATGGACTTTCTGGAATAATGCGAACCACAATTGATGCTGCTACTGGAGGAGCGCTAATGGAAAAATGAGAAGATCAAGCCTGGGACCTAATTGAAGAAATAACCAACAACAATTCCTTGTGGCCAACAGAAAGGAGCGTGATCCAATAATTCGCTGAAATTTATTAAGTTGGAGCCAACACTGCAGTGAATACAAAGCTGGATCAGATATGTAAATTCATGGAAACTCTCAGCATGCAAGTTAATACTGGATCCATAAGTTCACCACATGGAGGAGCACCGGATCCAAACCAACATAAAGAAATGGTGAATTATGTCAACAATTTCAACAGACAAGGGAACAATCCATATTCCAACACCTACAACCCAGGGTGGAGGAATCATCCCAATTTCACATAGAACAATAATTCTGGGAAAATGAACAATCCACCACCCAGATTCCAATAGCAAAACAAAGGCCAGGAGTATGATAAAGAAACAGGAATAAAAGAAGTGCGGACCCACTTAAAAAAGATAGAAGCAAAACACGACTCTCAAGTAGCTAGGTATGATGTTTTGTTTCAATCCCAAGCAGCATTAACTCAAATTCAATCCACTTCTATTAAAGCACTGGAGAATCAAATTGGACAACTGGCCAATGTTTAGAGTTACAGACCACCAGTAACCTTCCTAGCAACACTGAACCAAATCCGAGGAACATAGGGAATGAGCAATGTCATGCCATCATATTAAAAAGTGGTACTGAAATAACAAAAATGTTAGAGTCAAGGCAACTGTTGAGGAAGTTCCAAAAGAAAGCAGTGAAACAGTTCCACAAATGGAGGAAAAAAAATAAACGAAAAAGATCGAGAAATAATAACTATACCTCCATCTTTTCCACAACGTCTTTAAAAGAATAAACTAGACAATCAGTTTTCTCGATTCCTGGAGATCTTCAAAAAGTTGCATATCAACATTCCATTTACAGAAGCGTTGGAACAAATGCCCAGCTATGTCAAATTCATGAAAGACATTCTTTCATGAAAACGGAGATTAGGAGATTACGAGACAGTAGCATTATCAGAAGAATGCAGTGCCATCATTCAGAGGAAGCTTCCCCCAAAGTTGAAAGATCCTGGCAGTTTCACTGTTCCTTGCACCATAGGAGAACATGACTTCGGTAAGGCTTTGTGTGATTTAGGTGCAAGTGTTAACTTGATGCCTTTTTCTATTTACAGGAAACGGAAGATTGGAGAAACAATGCCCACCTCAGACTCTCTACAACTTGCTGATAGAACGCTCGTATTTACGAGAGGTGTAGTTGAAGATGTGCTGGTCAATGTTGACAAATTCATTTTCCCAGTAGATTTTATTATCCTTGATATGGAGGAAGACGAAGACATGTTGATCATCCTCGGGAGACCATTCTTGGCTACAGGTCGAACCATTATTGATGTACAAAAATGAGAACTAACCATGAGGGTACAGGACCAAGAAGTAACATTCAATGTTTTTAAAGCCATGAATTTCCCGAATGACGAGAATGAGGAATGTTTCAGACTTGATGTGATAAATAGTACCATTCAGACCTCCAATGCAATGCAAAGTTCTGCTGACAAACTTAAAGCATGTCAATTGCCTATGGAGCATGAAGATAAAGCGTATTGCGCACTGAAGAAGCCAATTCTTGTACTACAAGCAACATAAGAGAAACAGTTCCACCAGCTCAACGAATTAGAGGAATTTCAAATTCAGACTTTTGAGAATGCCAAATTATACATACAATTGGAACCAGGGCAGAAGGTACTGTTAAACAAATCAAGGTTGAAACTCTTCCCATGGAAGCCAAAATCTCGGTGGTCAGGTCCATTCTTAATCACCAAGGTTTTACCAGATAGATCCGTTGAGTTACATCATCCCAACTCCAACAAAACATTCAAGTTTAAAAACAAGCATGTCAAGCACTACTGGGGAGAATCAATTGAGCGACAAAAAGAAAGTCTCACAGTTTCAGATCCAGCCTAACATTCGGGCAGTCATGTCTAGCTGACGACGTTAAACTTAGCGCTAGCTGTGAGGCAACCCATGCAATTTATGTATATATTCAGATTTGGTGTGTTTGATTTTTATGTGTTTAGTTTTAGTAGGTTAAGTCATTTCATGATGGAAGACGCTCTCGCAAATCTTCACAAGCAATTTCCTTCTCTCCCTCAAAACATTCTGATGAAAGTCTACAAAGCTCGCATGGAACAGATAAGACTACTGATGATCAAAGGTATTCCAATTGATATTCATTGGATTATTGAAGCACGGGTCCGATTGGCAGGTGAGTCTTTTTACTATTTTATTTCACATCTGTCTAGTTTAGGTAGAAACACTATGCTAAAAAGAGAATTTCTAAAAGAATGGATGTTTGCTATAAATGTGCTCGCATGACATGTAATACTCGTTGTCGTTCTTTAGGAATGGTGTCTGATAACCGCGAAGATAAGATTAAATTCATTAGGGATGACTTGAGTAAGGAGTCTTTGGATGACATATCTAAGACTCTTGAGACGTATCCCAGTGGATATGTATATCATGAAATTCGTGTGTTATATGCACAATTTCGAAAAGAAAGACAACAATTAAGTCTCGGGAATCTGACTCAAAAAGACCATGTTTCCCAATTTATAAGAAAATTGGATGGGAAGCTTGTCCCTGACGTATAGACGTCATTCAAGCCGTTACTTTCTTGTAAATGTTATTTTTTTTGTCTTTAACTAATAATTATGATTTGTTTTATTATTTTCTCCGACAAGATCCAGACTTTTTGACCTTTCACAATTTTTTTTTTATTGTTTTGCTACTAATCGTCCTTTGGAAGATACTAGTGCTATTATTACTCACCCTTTTCAGGATCTATAAATTCAACTCATCATTGCACTTTTGAAGGCATCCAGATAAAAATGGAAGCCACTTCAAGAAGACGAGTTGTAAATATATGTGTCTTTTGTGGTACTAGTGTTGGTACTAAGCCACAATACGTAGCGGCAGCACATGAATTGGGTCGAGTCTTAGCTGAAAGGAATTTTCACTTAGTATATGGTGGTAGCAATCTTGGACTAATGGGGATAGTTTCAAAGGCCGTACAGGATGGAGGCAGTCAAGTCTTGGGAATCATCCTAAAACTTTTGGCAGAGGCAAATCTTATTGGATCATCAAACGGAGAGAAACTGATCGTGCCAGGTATGTCTGAGCAACTTGTGGAAATGATTAACCGTGCTGATGCTTTTATTGCTTTGCCAGGAGAGTTGGGCACATTGGAGGAAATCTTTACAATGCTATCTTGGGCGAACTTGAACATACACCAGAAACCGATTGGGCTGTTTAACGCAGATGGATTTTATGATTTTTTTTTTTGTGTATTTCTTGATGATGCCCGGAGAAATGGATTTTTTTCAAAATCTCTAAAAGAACACCTCTTCACTGCCAGAACTGCCTAGGATTTAATTGACCAAATCTTAGCCTTTGAACCATAAATTGACCCTATCTTTTCCAAGATAAACTGGTCCGACAATGATCGTGATAAGAAGCGTCGGATAAATCTGGATCTTAACCTTTAATTTTCATTTTAGATGTAGAATTTCAGCTAACCATGTACTATGTTCTAAACTCATCTTCTATTTTTAAGACATTGGGGACAATGTCTCATTTAGGTTTGGGGGAGGGGATTTTATTAGTATGTGGTTTTTTTTTTAGTCCAAAATTTTGGAAAAAAATGAAAATTTTACAAAAATCAAAAAAAATATTTTGTGTTTTTAATTTGATTAATCGGTTGAAATTGGTGTGAGATAGCTGTGTAAGGAATTTTCATTCCTGAGACGTATCTCAACATATTTCGAAACAAGTTAATTTTTGTTTATTTCATTTTGAATTATTTAATTTGTGCAATTCTCCATAAAACTGATTAAAATGAATCTTCATATGCTCAGTTGACATGTATTATCAACATATATGGTAACATACGGACATGAGCTGTAATTGAAAAGTTTTTAATATTCAGTACTCTAGTTTAATTAGAGAAAGCATCTAAAACAACGATGGGATAAAAAAAAGTCTGAGATCTGAGTTATTAAATCCGCATAGGTGTTTTAACACCTAGTGCCCTAAAGCCAACTGGTTTGGGAGTCACTGGCCCAAAGCTCGTTAGATGGATCGAAGATGTTACAAAAAAATATATATGTCTGAAGTCTGAGTAATTAAGTCTGTATGGGTGTCTTAAGACCTAATGCCCTAAAGCCAACTGGTTTGGGAGTCACTGGCCTAAAGCTCATTACATGGATGAATGATATTGTATATAAATAAATAAAAAATCAGAAAAATATTCAATTGCTTAAAAAAGGTGTGAATTCTTATATAACTTTAGTACAAAAATATTACTCTCTTCTCAACTACACTTGTGACTATTGTGGGCAAAAATGAGTTGATTAATATTTTGTTGGTTGTGTACATGGGGAATGGTAAAAATAATCAGAGAATTTACTTATTCGGTAATTTAGAAAGAAATAAAACAACTCTTAACTTGGATAAGAAGTTTCACCTGGTTAGTTACTAACTTCTTTATTCTCTTTTCTCTTGTCTTTTTATTTTTGTGTGCATTAGTTTTACTATCTTTTTACTTTTGTAAAACGTTTGTGGGTATCATTGCTGTAAGCCCTCACAAGACTACAACTCGTCCACTAGGGACACCTAGAGGTTTAAAGGCTTGTTGTATACGCTAAATGTAATCGTGATTCCTACGAAAGTGGCTTAACTTAATTTTATTTTAAAGATATTTATGTTATGTTATTTTATTGTTTTCCTCGAGGACTATCAAAATGTTAGGTTTGGGGGTGTGATGAGTGGTAAATATATCACTATTTCCCACTCATTTGACCTAATATTTTGTATAGATTCTTGAGTTTTATGAATATTTTGATGTGTTTTGTGTTATTTTATAGATAAATAAAGTTTCAGGACTCTCTGGAGGTGATTCGGAACCAAAACAGTGAAAAATGACAAAAAAATGGCAAAATGGTCATTTCGTGCGTCGTGACACGAAAGGCGCGTCGCGACCGCTAACGTGCGTCGAAGCTTGCTAACTTGTGCCAAATTACACGTGTCAAAATCTGAGAAGTTTGCTAAAATGTGCCGCTAAAATGCGCCGAATGCTAACGTGCACCTGACACGTGTCATCATCACAACAATCTTGCTAACGTGCGCTGTGTCACGTGTCACCATCACATGCTGCTGACAATCGCCATCACCATGTGTCGTTTACGTGTCATCCACGTGTCAGCCACGTGGCGTCCACATCAGTCACACGCCAAGTCAGCTTGCCACGTGTCAGCCATATCATCATCAACCAATCATCTTGTGCCACGTGTCATCATCACATGCTGCCGATAATCCACATCGCCAAGTCATCTCCATGTCATCGCCATGTCAGCATAATTATTGAGTTAATCATCCAAATCTGCCACATGTCAACATTCTATTAGGTTGACAGATTCATCATCACCACGTCAGCAATAAGAGATCAAAGCATCCAATCAGTGTGCGCGTCAGCGCGTCGTGACGCGTGGCACCAAAAAAAGTTATAAATAGAAGGCCGAATTTCAAATTTGAATTCATACATTCTTCTATGTAATTCCATAAGAATACTAAGAAGATTGTATCTTGCTTGTTTATTTATAGCTTTCAGTATTTAATTTCAGCTTTCGCACTTTCTTTTCTTTACTTTTCAGTCTTTACTTTCTGCAATTTACTTTTACGCATAGTACTTTCCTTTCTTTACTTTTCAGCAATTACTTTTCAATAATGAGGAGGTAACTCCCCTTGCTAGGGTAAAATGTAAAACTTTTATTACTAATATTTAGATTAATTTCTCTTAAATATAATATATAAACTAGTTAAAACGTGACTTAATGAGGATACCGTCTTATGGTCGGTTGGTAATATTGAAATTGGTTTTTACCTGACTAAACTGGATACCGCCTGATTGGTCGGTTGGTAATTAATTATTAATTTGACTTAATCTAGATACTGTTGGACAATTATGGCCCATACATCACTATTTGTAAAAGACATGGTGTTCTTTGTACAAATTAACTATGTGACAAAGGAAATTACTCTTTTATCATTTTTAATTGGATTACTTGGATATATAAATGATAAAAGTCCATATGATTAGTACCGGATTAATAAGATATGAGACAATATTAATCCATGAAAGGTTTAATCATTATATCAGTAGTCGTAGTATTATCGAGACTGGACATCGATAATGCGGAATAAGCTAATATTATACTTGTGCGCGTTATGGAAGCTTAACGTCATAGTTCTCATATATTTCAGTATATGATACTTATGCAAGTGTGATATGAGGTTCTGTTAGCCGTTGGATCGGGAACAACTTTGCTTTGGATAGACCCCTCAGAATCCCATTGGTAGTATGACTATGTGTCTATGGGAATCCGAATCAGGGTAGGTATATTTGGTCTTAACCTGAGACTTGCATCGCTAATACTTGCGACAATCAGTACACTTTGGTTTAGGTCGTCCGGGGCTTTAGCAGGTTCTGTGTACGCCTCTTCTGGGTATACTGAGAATCGTAGTGTATTGGGTGTGATGTCAAGATGGATGTATCACTTCAGTCATATGGAGATGATGATCACGCAGGATACAGAACTGGTACTCTAAAGTGTTGTAGCCATCGGGAAAGTATGACTGGGTCATGACTTTCCGATCAAAGAGACTAGTTGCTAGTGATCCGATATATGTTTCCTATGAGGTACACATAATTCCAGCCCTAGGCCTAGCATGTGATATCCGATACTGGATCGTAATACACAATACATTGTATACTACGCCTGATAAAGATTATATATTCCTCGTTGAATATTTCTGGAGAATCGGGTAGGCACGGTGCTTTGCTAGAAGCTAATCATGTCTTTTAAATCGGTAAGAACGTGCTACCGGGTACGCACTTGTTCGGATAGTCCGACAACCGGATTTACTACCAACATATCCAGTGATCTCTTGGGTCACTTCCCAAAGATTCATCGATGACATTTGACTCGAACAGAATTAATCTAGGATTAATTATGAGAGAGAAAATTAGTCTGGGATTAATCACGGCAAAAATTAATTTGGGATTAATTATCATAAAAAAGAATTAATCTGGGATTAATTGCGTCGATAATTTATCTGGGATTAAATTCGTCAAAAAGAGAGAACGCGATTAATTTGGAATTAATCGGCAAAATAAATTTAATAGTGAAATTGGATTTTTACTTTTTAATTTATTTAATTGGGCTAAAATAATATATTAGATATATTAATTGAAATTATATTTCAATGCGGAATTAAAATTAGATTTTAATTCGTGCGAACGAATTAATTTAGAATTAATTCATAAACGATTTCGTAATAATTTTGTGAGGCATTATTATTTAATTAAATTGGATTTAATTAAGTCACGACGGAAAATTCGTTTAGTCGGATTAAACGAACCCGAGCCCGAAGTGTGTAGTCTCACCTAACTTGAATTTTGAATTTAAGTGTGGGACCCATAAACTTACATCACTAGTCATTCAAGTTGATGGAAGTGGTTGAGAGCTTTTATGGTAGCTTCTACAACACACTTTGTTTTTTGTTTAGCTTTTGTTAAAGCATTTACACATTCTTTGACAAGTCAACGTGTGTAACACTTTTGTTTTAGAAACAAAAAATAAACAAAACAACTTCCTCTTTTTTTCTCCAAAAAGCCGAGCATGTCTTCTCCCTCCCATGAAATTTTGTTGCAAAATTTCAACAAGCTATCACTTGAAGGAGTTGATTAAGGTGATAGGGAAACTCACCCAAGTGTTGGAAACACTCTACAAAGCTTGGAGCTTCAACAAATACAAAGAAAAGTTTTGAATCTCATCCGATCAAAGTAAATTTTTCCGCAACTTGTCTTTGATTTCACACAACAAATCATCTTAGTGATCTTGTGGCATGTGTAGGACACTAACAATGGTATCAGAGCCATCCTAAGTTTGATTTGAAAATCTAGGGTTATTGACTTAAATTTGGGGATTTTTGTGTTTGGGGCATGATTTGCCTAAATTGGTTGTTTGGTTATGGTTGGATGATGTTGAATTGGATTTGTACATCTAAGGAATTGAGAAAAATTTATTAGATTAAAAATCCCCAATTTCCTACCTTGGCCGAATTGAACCCTAGGAGTGCTCATGGTGAATTTTTGAAATTTGACAATTAGATATGTTAATTGGCATGAAATGAATGTTAGATGTTGATTTAATTGGATTGAAATCAAATTGCATGATGAATTCTTGTCAAAACCGTGAGCTATAAGCTTGTAGAATGAATTGTTTTGCTTCAATTTGTGTTGGACATGAATTGGAATTAAAAAACATGATTAATTGGATTAATTAGTGTTTTGGAAACATTAGATTAGTTGATTAATTATGTTAATTACACTTGAATTGAATTAATATGTAATTTGGAAATATGTATTAATTTAATTGTTGTAATTGGGCTTAATGGGCTTGGTTGGGCCAATTTTGGTTTTGGACAGTTGGGTTGGATCCAATTGGGCCTAAAACCATTTTCATAAAGTCCAAAATATGACATTGGGCCTTTAAAAATTTAATTGGGCCTAATAGGCCAAAATTGATTTTTAGCATAGGGTGGTTCCTATTTGGGCCTTGGCATCTTAGGTTTGATCCATAATGGCCAAAGCCCATGCCTAAAGAATTAATTGAAAGCCCATTGGACTTTAATTGAATAGTATTGGATGCTAATTGGGCCTTTGAGACCCATTAAGATTGGATTTAGAATCCAAGTCTAAAAGGCACTATTAAAAGTGTAATTATTTAATTTAGAATTAAATAAGAATTAGTATTGGATACAATTTAAATTGGATTTAAAATTGTAGTTCGATATAATTCAAGAATACGTACTTTGAGTATTTATTCTTAAACGACTTGGACTCGCGCAAATCAAATTGTTGTTTGAACATTGGATGGTCATTAATTCATGGATTAATTAATTGGATTAGATTGATTGAATAACATGCTTTGTGTGAATACTTGGATGTATTGTATGAATAATGTATTTCAGATGGATATTAGAAGGGTGGGGGTAATTTTGGAAATTATTGTAATAAATTTAGAATTTATTTAAATTGGACCTGCGTGTCCAGCCTAGTATCTCTTTTCTCATTGTATTTCTCTTCTCACCAATTCCCCTCAATGTAAATGGGGTTTCTTAAATGTATTATGTAATTGGGTAGAAGAAATAATAGTGCTAGTAAGAGAGAGGAAATGAAGAGATTTGTTATAGGAATAAATTTATTATATATCCATCCGCATATCATTATTAATTTATTTCGTGTCTTATTATGCTTTTAGAATGCATGCTTAAGGGTGTATGATGAGACCTAATCAAAGATAATGAATTGGTTGCCAATTACGCGAAAAACCCTCATCAAATATTAAGCGTTTTTCTTTCCATTGAGTGGTTCTCTCTCAAGATCCAAGATTGACATTAGTTTGTTGGCCAAAGTCAAGATCAATGTCCATCGCAGATGTGTTTGAACCATGAAAGCTTTGTTTTATATCGCATGTCTTGGGCGGTTGTGACTTGTTGGCCAAAGTCAATATCACTTTTAGTTCATCGACATGGATTATGAAGCTATCCCACTGTCAATGGGTCTCGCTTAACTGGAATCATTAAGTTTGTTTAGCCAAAGCTAAGGCTTAGTTGGGTCAGAGGAAAAGGTTAGGAAATATATGAGATATATTTGCATATATTAGATATGTGTTTCGAACTTGGAGGTCCACCTACTGGATCTAAGAATTGGATGTGATCCAATTGATCTTATAGATCTACCTAATTAAGTTTCATACAGCTTGTTGGCCAAAGTCAAGGTTATGTGTTATTTAACGGGATCCTAGCCCACTAGGAAACTGGGTTTCCCGAGTACTCCACATAAGGTTAGAGGCTCGCCGAAAAATAGTGGGAGGCTAGTATTAAATTTGTAATTTCGTTTAAATACTTGCCAATACGCGCTCTTTTATTTTAATTTATCGTTGTAATAAATATATTAGTTGAACTAATATTGAATATTGTTTTCTTTGAACAGTTAGACTGTACATGATAATACTTCACTTGTAGTTGGTTATATAGTCGAACTATAGTAACCATTGCATTTGGGGTGTACCCAAAATCATTGATTGAATAGTTGGACTATTGCAATCCAGGTGGCTGGAAAGATTAGCGTAAAGGACATAATCTTGGGTGAAAATATCTTTAACGGCATAAATTTTCCAGATTGGGAAATGAATCTTAGGATAGTCCTGGAAGTTGAGAAGTTACTATATTGGATAGAGAAATCTCTTGGGCCCTGAGCCCGAAGTTGAGCAAATAGTAGAGCATGAGCTTTAGAAGACTCATCGTGATGATAACTTTAGTGCTCAATCTGTTATGCTTGCCGCAATAACTCCTTAATTTCGTCGTCAGAACTAAGGATTATATCATTATACCATGATGTTGAAATTAAAGGATCTTCATAGATCTAACCTTAGATCTTAGAAGTATGAATTACAAAAGGAAGTTTTTTTGCTCGCGTATGTCAGAGGGTACATCTGTCGAGCTCTAGGTGTCGTAGATGATTGCTGACATCGAACAGCTAGGTTAGTTGGGCATTACCTATGAGGCCGAGACCTCTATAGATTTGATCTTATAGTCTCTACCCGAATGCTGGGGCAGGTTCATCATGAATAAAGAGAAAACTCTTGGAGAGTTAATGGCTATGCTCAAGGAGGCAGAGCCAGAGCTTCCAAAAGGGCAAGAAGCGCAAAGCGCATATTACTTCGACATCCCAGAAGGCCAAGGCTTGGCCGAAGGCTTCTGGGGGTGTGAAGAAAAGGGCAAAGGCAAAATCGTCACAGTCTTCTAGGAAGACAAATGACATATCCCAACACGTCTGCCTAAACTGTGGCAAATGGGGTCACTGGAAGCGTGACTGCCGTATGGATAAGGCAGACATGAAGGATGAGAAGACGGGTAAGGCTCCGACTTCAAGTATGTTTGTTATAAACATGTTCACTGCTGGTTTTAAAAATTGGATTTTTGATACTGGATATGGTACATACATATGTACTGATGTGCGGGATCTAATGATTAGCAGGAGACTGGATTCAGATGAGATCTACCTGCAAGTCAGAAACGGGACGAGAGTCGCTGTTTTGGCTGTAGGAACCTAATTTTTGGAACTGCCCTTTGGGCATGTACTTAAATTAGGAAAATGTTATTATGTACCTAGTTTGACTAGAAACATTATCTCTATATCTAGTTTAACCCGTTGCGGGTATACCTTTATGTTCCAAAACACTGGGTGTTTTGTTTATAAAGATGATATTGAGATATACACATTAGCTGTGAATAACATTATTTATATTTTGAATATAAATTAATCTTAAATATATAATATGATAAACAAAAGGCTCAAACTGAATAAATCAGATGAGACTTATTTGTGGAATTATTGTATGGGACACATTAACAAGACTCGTATATCCATACTTTCGAAGAGTGGATACTTGGACGGATTTGATCCTAATTCAAATGACGTCTGCGAATCTTGTTTATTAGGCAAAGTGACTAAAACGCCTTTTAGCGGTAAGGGTGTACGTGCCACCGAGCTGTTAGCCCTCGTTCATGGTGATGTATATGGGCCCATGTCTAGCCAGGCTAGAAATGGTTATGATTACTTCGTAACCTTTACGAATGTTGCATCTCGTTATGGTTATGTGTTTCTTACGAAACGCAAATTGGAAACTTTTGATAAATTCAAAGAGTTTCGACACGATATAGAAAAACAGAGGGGTAAAAGTATTAAGACATTATAGTTCGACCGTAGTGGAAAATACTTGAGCAATAAGTTTCTCGATTAGTGATAGAGTATGATATTCTTTCACAATGGACTTCTCCCGGAACACCTCAATTGAGTGATGTGTCCGAATGGAGAAACCGAACTTTGTTGGACATGGTAAGGTTAATGATGAGTCGCACTGAGCTATCAATTTCCTTCACGGGATACGCATTGAACAGTGCAATATTTATTTTGAATAAGGTTCCGATAAAGTCTGTTGGACAGACTCCATATGAAATATGGGCAGGAAAGAAACCGGGTTTCTCATTCCTGAAGATTTGGGGATGTTAAGCATATAATTAAACGTTTGGATGGTACCAAACTAGAACCCAAATCGGATAAGTGCCTATTTGTAATTGGTTATCCTAGAGAAACCAATTCCACAACTCACAAGAGAATAAAGATATTTGTTGCTCTCCATGCGGTTTTCCTTGAAAATGAATTCCTATATGCAGTGGTAAGTGGGAGGAAAGTAGAACTCGATGAAAATCGGAGTGAAACTGTTCCTGGCACCGATCCTCTCACGAAACACGAACAGTTCATCAAGTATGAGACTGTTCCATAACCTACCAATACATAAGAACCGCGTAGGTTGGAGATAGTCAGAAAAAAACCTTAGAGGTATGGGTTTCTGATCTCACCTTATGGAGATATTAATATTATTAAGGAATACGAATCGGCTACGTATGAGGAAGTTATACAAGGTATCGACTCCATTTATGGCAAAATCAATTTCTCAACATAAGCAAGAGCGACCCGTACATAGTTTAAGTGTTGGACACTTGAGTGATTGGCTATAGGCCAAGTGTGAGATTGTTGGACAATTATGACCCATAGCATCACTATTTGTAAATGACATGGTGTTCTTTGTACAAATTAACTATGTGACAAAGGAAATTGCTCTTTTATCATTTGTAATTGGATTACTTGAATATATAAATGATAAAAGTCCATATGATCATTACCAGATTAATAAGATATGAGACAGTATTAATCCATGAAAGGTTCAATCATTAAATATCCCTAGTCGTAGTATTATCAAGACTGGACATCGATAATACGGAATAGGCTAGAATTACACTTGTGCGCGTTATGGAAGCTTAACGGCATAGTTCTCATATATTTAAGTATATGATACTTATGCAAGTGTGATAGGAGGTTCTGTTAGTCGTTGGATCGTGAACAACTTCACTCTGGATAGACCCCTCGGAATCCCATTGGTAGTATGACTATGTGTCTATGGGAATCCGAATCAGGGTAGGTGTATTTGGTCTAAACCTGAGACTTGCATCGCTAATACTTGCGACAATCAGTACGCTTTGGTTTTGGTCATCCGGGGCTTTAACAGTGTACACCTCTTCTGGGTATACTAAGAATCGTAGTGTATTGGGTGTGATGTCAAGATGGAAGTATCACTTCAGTCATATGGAGATGATGATCACGCAGGATACATAACTGGTACTCTAAAGTGTTGCAGCCATCGGGAAAATATGATTGGGTCATGACTTTCCGATCAAAGAGACTAGTTGCTAGTGATCCAATATATGCTTCATACGGGGCAGACACAATTCCAGCCCAAGGCCTAGCATGTGACATCCGACACTGGATCGTAATACGCAATACACTGTATACTAAGCCTGATAAAGATTATATATTCCTCGTTGAATATTTTTGTAGAATTGGGTAGGCACAATGCTTTACTAGAAGCCAACCATGTCTTGTCAATCGGTAAGAACGTGCTACCGGGTAAGCACGTGTTCGGATAGTCCGACAACTGGATTTACTGCCAACATATCCAGGGATCTCTTGGGTCGCTTCCCAAAGATTCACCGATGACATTTGACTCGAACAGAATTAATCTAGGATTAATTATGAGATAGAAAATTAATCTGGGATTAATTACGGTAAGAACTAATTTGAGATTAATTATCATAGAAAAATTTAATCTGGGATTAATTGCGTCGAGAATTTATCTGGGATTAAATTCGTCGAAAAGAGAGAACGTGATTAATTTGGAATTAATCGACAAAATGAATTTAATAGTGAAATAGGATTTTTACTATTTAATTTATTTAATTGGGCTAAAATAATATATTAGATATATTAATTGAAATTAGATTTCAATGCGGAATTAAAATTGGATTTTAATTCGTGCAAATGAATTAATTTAGAATTAATTCGTAAGTGACTTTCGTAATAATTTTACTAGGTATTATTATTTAATTACATCGGATTTAATAGAGTCGCGACAGAAAATTTGTTTAGTCGGATTAAACGAACCTGAGCCCGAAGTGTGTAGTCTCACCTAACTTGAATTTTGAATTTAAGTGTGGGACCCACAAACTTACATCACTAGTCATTCAAGTTGATGGAAGTGGTTGAGAGCTTTTATGGTAGCTTCTACAACACACTTTGTTTTTTGTTTAGCTTTTGTTAAAGCATTTACACATTCTTTGACAAGTCAATGTGTGTAACACTTTTGTTTTAGGAACAAAAAATAAACAAAACAACTTCCTCTCTTTTTCTCCAAAAATCTAAGCATGCCTTCTCCCTCCCATGAAATTTTGTTTCAAAATTTCAACAAGCTAGCACCTGAAGGAGTTGATTAAGGTGATAGGGAAACTCACCAAAGTGTTGGAAACACTCTACAAAGCTTGGAGCTTCAACAAATACAAAGAAAAATTTTGAATCTCATCCGATCAAAGTAAATTTTTCCGTAACTTGTCTTTGATTTTTCACACAACAAATCATCTTAGTGATCTTGTGGCATGTGTAGGGCACTAACAGATATCGCCTATATGGCTAATTGGTAATTATCATGCAAAGTTAATATATTATATTAAGGGAGATATCTAAAATAGAAGTAATAAAAGTGGATCCTTTTACCTCAGCATTTTCTTTTATTGTACTTTTACTGTATTTACTTTTCATTAATCTACTTTCAGTATTTACTTTTCAGCAATTTACTTTCAGCATTTACTTTTCAGCATTTAATTTTTTGTATTTAATTTTCAGCATTTACTTTCCGTCATTTACTTTTCAGTATTTAATTTCCAGCAATTTACTTTATGTCTTTTATTTTATTTAAGCTTTTACTACCCGTAAATATGTGTCGTAACTAAGTCAGTTATCTGAGGTTGTCATGAATTCAAATATCACTGGTTAATAAGGGGTTATTTTATGGTTTGGGTAATATAAAGGTTTATTTATTGAGCCTTAGTCTTAATGCTTCTTCTTAACTGGCCATTAATAAGATTGATTCGGTAAACTTGAAATGAACTTGGAAAAGGGATTTTAGGTTTAAACTTTAGACTCAATAGCCCACGATCATCCTTGAGGATAGATAACCCTTTAATAGATTTCCTTACATGATATGAATATACCTGTCGGGCGGGGGTAGCCATAATTGAAACTTAATCTTAATGAATTAAGATAAATTGGTTGACATATGAATATGATTAATTAAGTTACACTAGGTATTTGTATCTGACCATCGGAAGAGGCTTTTGTATAATTTTATGTTCCAGGTTAATAAACCGATATATTACACAAACGTAAAATAACCACTTCATCTTTTAAAAAGATATTGGAAAGATTCACAACCCTGGATAGTTTTATAAATTTGAATTTTCCTCAACCTACTTTCGTGTCATTTTATTTACTTGTTTTAATTTTTAAGTCACCACCCAATCAAACAATCAATCCATTAGATACTTGTAAATATTTAACTTCATAAATTGATAAAAAAAGGTTTTAAGTCCTCTTGGGATCGATACTTTTTATACTACTTGAACATATGTGCGCTTGCGTTATATGCATGTGATTGCACCGATGATGAGCGGAAAATATATCAATATTTACCGCCATTTTTACCAAATATTTTGTTTAGTTTCTCAGGTTTGATGAATGTTTTGATGTGTTTTTATATGTTTTGTAGATAAATAAAGTATCGGGACTTAATGGAATCAACTCGGGCCTAAAACGATGAAAATCGGAACAAAAAATAGCGAAAACAGAAATTATTCGCGTCGCGAAGTAAAATTTCAGAAATTTCAATTTTACGCAACTGTCGTATTTTGAGCATAACTGTTTACTCCGATATCGGATTGAGGTGATTAAAATCGAAGATTAAAGAAGACTCAAAGATCTACAACTTTGAAGAATAAAATAATTTCGAATTCCAAAGATTTCATGACCGAAATTGATGAACAATCCGAAATTGTGCCATGTTTGGTGCCTTGTTTGGTGCCATGTTTGGTGGAGTGTTTGGTACCACATTTGGCGGAGTGTTTGGTGGAGCAATTGGTGGAGCAATTGGTTGAGAAATTGGTGGAAGCGTTTAGATTTTCCTATAAATACCAAGCTATTTCATTTGTAATTCTCATGCTTTCCATAGGTTTTTGTAAGGAATTTAAGGATTGCATCTTGTTTGTATTTATTTTCAGTATTTAATTTAAGCATTTTTATTTTCAGTAATAGTAGATTCTTTTCTTTTCTTTTTATTTATGTTTTGCAGTTAGATTTCTGCTGGGGGAAGGGTGAAACTTTTATTATTTTAGTTTAGATTAATCTCCCTTAATTATAATCTGGAAATTATAATTTAATATAAAAGGTTATACCGCCTTAATGGCTGATTTATTTATTTGACATAATGTGACACCGCCTATATGGCTGGTCTTTATGTGATAGATGATTACCCATATATGGCTGGTTTATGGACTAATAATGATACCGCCTTTATGGTCGGTGGGACTTCATTAAAATCTGACTTAATGAGGAACCGCCTATATGGCTGGTTGGTAATATCAGTGATAAATTCTATATTATAGTAAGAGAGATTTCTAAATTAGAAATAGTAAATGTGGATCCCCAACCCCCAGCATTTTATTTTTATTCTAGGGAAGTGATCAAACACAATATCCACACACTTAATAATTGATTTTCTTTTTATGGGTAATTCTTTAGTTTGTTTATTGAGTCTTAAGCTTAATGCTTCTTGTTAATTGGCCATTAATAAGATTGATTTGGTAAACTTAAAATGAACTTGACGAAGGGATTTTAGGTTTCAGCCTTAGATTCAATAGCCAACGATCTTCCTTGAGGATAGATAACCCTTTAATAGATTTCCTTGCAGGATAGGCATATACCTGTCGGGCGGGGGTAGCCACTTTTGGAACTTGAACTTAATGAATTCAGGTAACTTGGTTAACATAGACATATGATTAATTGGGTTATTTGGGTATTTACATCTAACCATCGACAGAGGCTTTTGTATATATTCGTGTTCCAGGTTAGCAACTGACTTATTACACATATATAAGAGAATCAATTCCATCTTTAGGATAATATTGTGTGGAATCACAATCCTAGATCTTTGTGTCTTTTATTTATTTTTCTTAGTATTTTCTTTTGTTTATTTTATTTATTTTATTTAAGCACGTCCATATTTAACCAACCAAAAACAATCATTCTCTTCTCCTTTATAATTGAATACTTGTAAATAAATATTATCAATAATTAATAACAACAGTAGGAATTAAGTCCTCGTGGGATCGATATTTTTATACTACTTGAATGATACGTGCGCTTGCGTTATACGCGTCTGATTACGCACCGGTCAAGTTTTTGGCGCCGTTGCCGGGGACTTATTTTTCTTGAGTTATTAATTTTGAAGCTATCTATTTTACTTGTATCTAATTTTCTTATTTTTTATATGTAATTATTATTTTCTTAATTTTTCAGGTAGTTGACATGGATCTTTTCTGGGAGATAGAAAGATTACGAGCTTTACTAGAAGAAGATACACCCCAAATCAGAGAGCAACAGTCCGGTTTTCTGAGGCCTGTTGTCCAGCCCAACAACTGTCACTGGATTCCAGAACCAAGCAATACTACATTTTCTCATCAGAACGCAATGGGGAGAAGTGAAATATGCAATGGTAACCACCCAAGCGATCAATGCATATACCTTTCAGGGTGGTAGAATTATCAGAATCATTCAAGGTACGAAGAACCAACATATTTTATAAAACCACATTTTCCATCTTTTGCACCATCCACTTATGATATTTATCAAGAACAAGAACCATCAGAAGAAGATCATATGATTAACATGCTCAAAGATTGATTCAAGGAACGGGAAGCTCAAATTAATGCACAATTTAAGAGTCAAACAAAATCTATACAGAGAATGACAGATCAGTGTTGGGTTTTCTAGGTCAAACCAAGATCTGATTAAGCGATGAAAAGTGCGAATACATCAAAGTAAAGTTGCGGAAATACTCACTTTGATCGGCTTTTGGATGCGATGAACACAAAAATTTTCTTCCATGGTTGATGTATTCGGCCAAGCCTCCATTGTGTGCTCCAAGCTCCAAGCTTTGTGAATGGATTCCATGCTCATGAATGGATTTCCCTATCACCTTTGTGTGACTCCTTGGAGTGTGCTAGCATATGGAAATTTTGCCACAAAATTTCCTTAAAGCTTCTTGTTTCTCTCGGCCATGAAAGGAAAAATGAGAGAGAAAATGGCTTCCAAAACCGTGTGGTGGAGAGGAGAGAAGATGAGTGTGTATTGTGTTTTTAGATTTCAAAAATCTAATACCAATTGCCAAATTCAAAATTTGGTACAAGACTTTAAAGTCTTCAACCACTTCCATCAATCAAAGATGACAAGGTGTCAATCACTAAAAAGGTGACAAGACCTCCATCACTTAAATGACTAATGATGTGACGCGTGATGTGACTTATGGACCCCACTTGATTCGAAATCCGAGTGGACCCGCAAACACTCCCGAGCTCGGGTTCGGAAATTATGAATTAACGAATTTTCCATTGCGACGTAATTAAATCAAATTTAATTAAATAATTATGCCTAGCAAAATTACTATTCACGTCGCTAGCGAATTAATTCTAAATTAACTCGTTCGCCCGAATAAAAATCCAATTTCAATTCCGCATCGAAATCTAATTTCGTTTAATATATCGAATATATTAATTTATCGATTAATTCCAAATTAATGGCTCTCTCTCTCTTTAAATAATATTTTATCCCAGATAAAATATCTCCGTAAATAATCCCAGATTAAATATGTCCGAGTCATACGTCATCGGTGAATCTTCGGGAAGCGACCCATGAGATCCCTGGATATGTTGGCAGTAAATCCAGTCGTCGGACTATCCGAACACGTACGTACCTAGTACTACGTTTTTACCGATTTAAAAGACATGGTTGGCTTCCAGCAAAGCACCGTGCTTACCCAATTCTCCAGAAATATTCTTAAAGGAATATGTAATCTATATCAGGCGTAATATACGTAGTATACGTAGTATTGTGTATTTCGATCCAGTATCTGATGTCACGTGCTAGGCCTGGGGCTGGAATTGTGTCTGCCCCGTACGAAGCACATATCGGATCTCTGGTAACTAGTCTCTATAATCGGATAAACATGACATAGTCATATTATCCCGATAGCTGTAGCATATAAGAGTACCAGTTTCGTATCCTACGTGATCATCATCTCCACATGACTGAAGTGATACTTCCGTCTTGACATCACACCCAATACACTTAGATTCTCAATATACCCAGAAGAGGCGTACACAGAACCTGTTAAAGCCCTGGACGACCAAAACCAAAGTATATTGATTGTCACAAGTATTAGAGATGCAAGTCTCAGGTTAAGACCAAATACACCTACCCTGATTCGGACTTTCATAGACACATAGTCATACTACCAATGGAATTCTGAGGGGTCTATCCAGAGCGAAGCTGTTTCCATACCATCGGTAAACACAACCTCCTATTACACTTGCATGAGTATCCAATACCCAAATATATGAGAACTATGTCGTTATGCTCTCACAACACGCACAAGTGCAATACTAGTCTATTCCACATTATCGATGTCCAATCTCAATAATACTACGACTAGGGATGTTTTAATGATTAAACCTTAGTGGATTAATACTGTCTCATATCTTATTAATCCGAAACTAATCATATGGACTTTTATCATTTATATATCCTGGTAATCCAATTAAAAATGATAAAAGAGCAATTTCCTTTGTCACATAGTTAATTTGTACAACAACACCATGTTCTGTACAAATAGTGATGCTATGGGTCATAATTGTCCAACAATATCCCACTTGGCATATAGCCAATCACTCAAGTGTCCTACACTTGAACTATGTATGGTTCGCTCAAACTTCTGCTGAGAAACTACTTTCATCAGTGGATTTGCAAAGTTATCATCTGATACAATTTATTCGATCATCACATCGCCACCATGTATGATCCGAACGAATCAGATGAATAGTTGAAGTATATACTTGGATCATTGATGAGACCATTAATTCTTTACCCTGTACTGTAGCCTAGCTAAGCTGCTAACAGAACTACTCCTAATCTAATTAAGATTATTATAGATCCAAATCGCTTCTATTGCTGCCTCAGCTGCATCAATATTTCAATTTTGTTGTTTATTCGGCAACAATATCTTGCTTGGAAGATTTCCAGCTCACTGTTCCGTTATTCAAACTATATAATACCTTTATTCGACTTATAGTCGTTATTGTCGGTTTGGAAACTTGCAGCGGTGAACCCAGTCACTTCAAGTTCTCCTTCTCCATAAGTTAAGAAATCATCATTAGTTCATCTAAGATACTCAATGATGTTCTTAACATCAATCCAGTGACCATCACTTGGATTGGCCCGATTGTGACTCCATATGCTCAAAGCATATGAGACACTAGGTCGCGTACATTTATTTCCATGTACGAGTTCTTGGAGAGTGCCAACAACTTTTAGATCTATCCCAGTAGATCCTTATTCCTAGAATAAAGGTTGTCTCTCCCAAGTATTCTACGGAGAATTTTCATGAAAGCCAAGCTTTCACCGATTGTATTATAGGAATATCATTTCCAATAAATGATATATCAGCATTATTTAGGATAATCATTGTCAGTGTGCTCCCACTAACCTTCTTATATACACAAAAATCATCTTCATTTTGAATTAAATCATATACTATTATGATTACATCAAAACGTTGGTTCCAAGAATGCAATGCTTGCTTCAATCCATAAATGGATCGAATTAACTTGCAAACCTTGTTTTCTCATTTTGGTACGACAAAACCGTTAGGATGTTGTAAACATCCTCCAAAAGGTTTCCGTTTAAGGAAAGCGATTTTGACGTTCAGCTGCCATATTTCATAAATGAAACATGCAGCATTAGCAAGCATTATCTAAATGGATTTAACCATGGCAACGAGTAAAATGTTTCGTAGTAATCGACACAAGTGATACAAGCCTAGCTCAGTACGTTGACATGTTGCCATCCATGTATGTCTTCCTTGAAGATTCATATAGTACCAATAGGCACAATGCCTTATGGTACATCAACTAGTGTCCAAACTTAGTTGGTATTCATGGAATCCATTTCGGACATCATGACATTTTGCCGTAAAAGGAGTCGATACCTTGTATCACTTCCTCATACGTAGTCGGTTTTTTTTCCTCAAGAAGATTGACATCATTACGAGGTGAGATCAGAAACCCATACCTCCCAGGTTGTTTTCTGACTCTCTTCGACATACGTGGTTCTTGTGTATTCGAAGATTATGGTACAATTTCATCCCTGATGAACTGTTTGTGTTCCATTAAGGTTCGGTGCCTGGAACATTATTACTCTGATTTTCATCGAGTTTTACTTTCCTCCCACTTACCACTGCATATCGGTATTCCTCTCAGGAAAACCGTATGGCAAGCAACAATTACATTGTTCTCTAGTGAGTTGTATAAGTACTATACTTTGGTTTCCCTAGGATAACCTACAAATTAGGTACTTATCCGATTTGGGTTTTAGTTTGGTATCATCCAAACATATGCCCAGAATACCCAAATATTTAGGAATGAGAAAACCCGGTTTCTTTCCTGTTCATATCTAATATGAAATCTGTCAAACAGATATTTATGGAACCTTATTCAAAATAAGTGTTGCACTGTTTTAATGCGTATCCCCAGAAGGAAAATGGTAGCTCAGAGCGACCCATGATTAACCTTACTATGTCCAATAAGGTTCGGTTTCTCAGTTCGGACACACTATACTCTTTCAAATAATTGAGAAACTTATTGCTTAAGTATTTTCCACCACGGTCTAATCATGACGGTTTAATACTTTAGCCAGTCTATCTGTCAACTTCGTATCGAAACTCTTTGAATTTATCAAAATTTTCTGATTCGTGTTTCAAAGGAAACACATAACCATAACACGATGCCACATCCGTAAAGGTTACGAAGTGTTCATATCCACCTCTAGCCTAGCTAGACATGGGCCCACTTACGTCACTATGAACGAGGGTTAACAGATCGGTGGCACTTACACTTTTACCAAGTAAAAGTGTTTTAGGCACTTTGCCCAATAAACTAGATTCGTAGACATCATTTGAATTGAATCAAATCTGTCCTAGTATCCACTCTTCGAAAGTGTGGATATACAAGTCTTGTTTAATGTGTCCCAGACAACAAAGTATATTGATTGTCACAAGTATTAGCGATGCAAGTCTCAGGTTAAGACCAAATACACCGACCCTGATTCGGACTTCCATAGACACATAGTCATACTACCAATGGAATTCTGAGGGGTCTATCCAGAGCGAAGCTGTTTCCATACCATCGGTAAACACAACCTCCTATTACACTTGCATGAGTATCCAATACCCAAATATATGAGAACTATGTCGTTATGCTCTCATAACACGCACAAGTGCAATACTAGTCTATTCCACATTATCGATGTCCAATCTCAATAATACTACGACTAGGGATGTTTTAATGATTAAACCTTAGTGGATTAATACTGTCTCATATCTTATTAATCCGAAACTAATCATATGGACTTTTATCATTTATATATCCTGGTAATCCAATTAAAAATGATAAAAGAGCAATTTCCTTTGTCACATAGTTAATTTGTACAACAACACCATGTTCTGTACAAATAGTGATGCTGTGGGTCATAATTGTCCAACAATCTCCCACTTGGCATATAGCCAATCACTCAAGTGTCCTACACTTGAACTATGTATGGTTCGCTCAAACTTCTGCTGAGAAACTACTTTCGTCAGTGGATTTGCAAAGTTATCATCTGATACAATTTATTCGATCATCACATCGCCACCATGTATGATCCGAACGAATCAGATGAATAGTTGAAGTATATACTTGGATCATTGATGAGACCATTAATTCTTTACCCTGTACTGTAGCCTAGCTAAGCTGCTAACAGAACTACTCATAATCTAATTAAGATTATTATAGTTCCAAATCGCTTCTATTGCTGCCTCAGCTGCATCAATATTTCAATTTTGTTGTTTATTCGGCAACAATATCTTGCTTGGAAGATTTCCAGCTCACTGTTCCGTTATTCAAACTATATAATACCTTTATTCGACTTATAGTCGTTATTGTCGGTTTGGAAACTTGCAGCGGTGAACCCAGTCACTTCAAGTTCTCCTTCTCCATAAGTTAAGAAATCATCATTAGTTCATCTAAGATACTCAATGATGTTCTTAACATCAATCCAGTGACCATCACTTGGATTGGCCCGATTGTGACTCCATATGCTCAAAGCATATGAGACACTAGGTCGCGTACATTTATTTCCATGTACGAGTTCTTGGAGAGTGCCAACAACTTTTAGATCTATCCCAATAGATCCTTATTCCTAGAATAAAGGTTGTCTCTCCCAAGTAGTCTACGGAGAATTTTCATGAAAGCCAAGCTTTCACCGATTGTATTATAGGAATATCATTTCCAAGAAATGATATATCATCATTATTTAGGATAATCACTGTCAGTGTGCTCCCACTAACCTTCTTATATACACAAAAATCATCTTCATTTTGAATTAAATCATATACGATTATGATTACATCAAAACGTTGGTTCCAAGAATGCAATGCTTGCTTCAATCCATAAATGGATCGAATTAACTTGCAAACCTTGTTTTCTCATTTTGGTACGACAAAACCGTCAGGATGTTGTAAATATCCTCCAAAAGGTTTCCGTTTAAGGAAAGCGATTTTGACGTTCAGCTGCCATATTTCATAAATGAAACATGCAGCATTAGCAAGCATTATCTAAATGGATTTAACCATGGCAACGAGTAAAATGTTTCGTAGTAATCGACACAAGTGATACAAGCCTAGCTCAGTACGTTGACATATTGCCATCCATGTATGTCTTTCTTGAAGATTCATATAGTACCAATAGGCACAATGCCTTATGGTACATCAACTAGTGTCCAAACTTAGTTGGTATTCATGGAATCCATTTCGGACATCATGACATTTTGCCGTAAAAGGAGTCGATACCTTGTATCACTTCCTCATACGTAGTCGGTTTTTTTTCCTCAAGAAGATTGACATCATTACGAGGTGAGATCAGAAACCCATACCTCCCAGGTTGTTTTCTGACTCTCTTCGACATACGTGGTTCTTGTGTATTCGAAGATTATGGTACAATTTCATCCCTGATGAACTGTTTGTGTTCCATTAAGGTTCGGTGCCTGGAACATTATTACTCTGATTTTCATCGAGTTTTACTTTCCTCCCACTTACCACTGCATATCGGTATTCCTCTCAGGAAAACCGTATGGCAAGCAACAATTACATTGTTCTCTAGTGAGTTGTATAAGTACTATACTTTGGTTTCCCTAGGATAACCTACAAATTAGGTACTTATCCGATTTGGGTTTTAGTTTGGTATCATCCAAACATATGCCCAGAATACCCAAATATTTAGGAATGAGAAAACCCGGTTTCTTTCCTGTTCATATCTAATATGAAATCTGTCAAACAGATATTTATGGAACCTTATTCAAAATAAGTGTTGCACTGTTTTAATGCGTATCCCCAGAAGGAAAATGGTAGCTCAGAGCGACCCATGATTAACCTTACTATGTCCAATAAGGTTCGGTTTCTCAGTTCGGACACACTATACTCTTTCAAATAATTGAGAAACTTATTGCTTAAGTATTTTCCACCACGGTCTAATCATGACGGTTTAATACTTTAGCCAGTCTATCTGTCAACTTCGTATCGAAACTCTTTGAATTTATCAAAATTTTCTGATTCGTGTTTCAAAGGAAACACATAACCATAACACGATGCCACATCCGTAAAGGTTACGAAGTGTTCATATCCACCTCTAGCCTAGCTAGACATGGGCCCACTTACGTCACTATGAACGAGGGCTAACAGATCGGCGGCACTTACACTTTTACCAAGTAAAGGTGTTTTAGGCACTTTGCCCAATAAACTAGATTCGTAGACATCATTTGAATTGAATCAAATCTGTCCTAGTATCCACTCTTCGAAAGTGTGGATATACAAGTCTTGTTTAATGTGTCCCAGACAACAAAGTATATTGATTGTCGCAAGTATTAGCGATGCAAGTCTCAGGTTAAGACCAAATACACCTACCCTGATTCGGACTTCCATAGACACATAGTCATACTACCAATGGATTCCGAGGGGTCTATCTAGAGTGAAGCTTTTTCCGTACCATCGGTATACAACCTCCTATTACACTTGCATGAGTATCCAATACCCAAATATATGAGAACTATGCCGTTATGCTCCCATAACACGCACAAGTGCAATACTAGTCTATTCCACATTATCGATGTCCAATCTCAATAATACTACGACTAGGGATGTTTTAATGATTAAACCTTAGTGGATTAATACTGTCTCATATCTTATTAATCTGGAACTAATCACATGGACTTTTATCATTTATACATCCTGGTAATCCAATTAAAAATGATAAAAGAGCAATTTCCTTTGTCACATAGTTAATTTGTACAACAACACCATGTTCTGTACAAATAGTGATGCTATGGGTCATAATTGTCCAACAATCTCCCACTTGGCATATAGCCAATCACTCAAGTGTCCTACACTTGAACTATGTATGGTTCGCTCAAACTTCTGCTGAGAAACTACTTTCGTCAGTGGATTTGCAAAGTTATCATCTGATACAATTTATTCGATCATCACATCGCCACCATGTATGATCCGAACGAATCAGATGAATAGTTGAAGTATATACTTGGATCATTGATGAGACCATTAATTCTTTACCCTGTACTGTAGCCTAGCTAAGCTGCTAACAGAACTACTCCTAATCTAATTAAGATTATTATAGATCCAAATCGCTTCTATTGCTGCCTCAGCTGCATCAATATTTCAATTTTGTTGTTTATTCGGCAACAATATCTTGCTTGGAAGATTTCCAGCTCACTGTTCCGTTATTCAAACTATATAATACCTTTATTCGACTTATAGTCGTTATTGTCGGTTTGGAAACTTGCAGCGGTGAACCCAGTCACTTCAAGTTCTCCTTCTCCATAAGTTAAGAAATCATCATTAGTTCATCTAAGATACTCAATGATGTTCTTAACATCAATCCAGTGACCATCACTTGGATTGGCCCGATTGTGACTCCATATGCTCAAAGCATATGAGACACTAGGTCGCGTACATTTATTTCCATGTACGAGTTCTTGGAGAGTGCCAACAACTTTTAGATCTATCCCAGTAGATCCTTATTCCTAGAATAAAGGTTGTCTCTCCCAAGTAGTCTACGGAGAATTTTCATGAAAGCCAAGCTTTCACCGATTGTATTATAGGAATATCATTTCCAAGAAATGATATATCATCATTATTTAGGATAATCACTGTCAGTGTGCTCCCACTAACCTTCTTATATACACAAAAATCATCTTCATTTTGAATTAAATCATATACGATTATGATTACATCAAAACGTTGGTTCCAAGAATGCAATGCTTGCTTCAATCCATAAATGGATCGAATTAACTTGCAAACCTTGTTTTCTCTCATTTTGGTACGACAACCGTCAGGATGTTGTAAACATCCTCCAAAAGGTTTCCGTTTAAGGAAAGCGATTTTGACGTTCAGCTGCCATATTTCATAAATGAAACATGCAGCATTAGCAAGCATTATCTAAATGGATTTAACCATGGCAACGAGTAAAATGTTTTCGTAGTAATCGACACAAGTGATACAAGCCTAGCTCAGTACGTTGACATGTTGCCATCCATGTATGTCTTCCTTGAAGATTCATATAGTACCAATAGGCACAATGCCTTATGGTACATCAACTAGTGTCCAAACTTAGTTGGTATTCATGGAATCCATTTCGGACATCATGACATTTTGCCGTAAAAGGAGTCGATACCTTGTATCACTTCCTCATACGTAGTCGGTTTTTTTTCCTCAAGAAGATTGACATCATTACGA
The DNA here is from genome assembly GCA_019454045.1 of Zanthoxylum bungeanum. Classification (NCBI taxonomy): domain Eukaryota; kingdom Viridiplantae; phylum Streptophyta; class Magnoliopsida; order Sapindales; family Rutaceae; genus Zanthoxylum; species Zanthoxylum bungeanum. The sequence continues at coordinate 104,990 of SKCR01052148.1, read as the reverse complement.
GGTGAGATCAGAAACCCATACCTCCCAGGTTGTTTTCTGACTCTCTCCGACATACGTGGTTCTGTGTGTATTCGAAGATTATGGTACAATTTCATCCCTGATGAACTGTTTGTGTTCCATTAAGGTTCGGTGCCTGGAACATTATTACTCTGATTTTCATCGAGTTTTACTTTCCTTTCCTCCCACTTACCACTGCATATCGGTATTCCTCTCAGGAAAACCGTATGGCAAGCAACAATTACATTGTTCTCTAGTGAGTTGTATAAGTACTATACTTTGGTTTCCCTAGGATAACCTACAAATAAGGTACTTATCCGATTTGGTTTTAGTTTGGTATCATCCAAACATATGCCCAGAATACCCAAATATTTAGGAATGAGAAAACCCGGTTTCTTTCCTGTTCATATCTAATATGAAATCTGTCAAACAGATATTTATGGAACCTTATTCAAAATAAGTGTTGCACTGTTTTAATGCGTATCCCCAGAAGGAAAATGGTAGCTCAGAGCGACCCATGATTAACCTTACTATGTCCAATAAGGTTCGATTTCTCAGTTCGGACACACTATACTCTTTCAAATAATTGAGAAACTTATTGCTTAAGTATTTTCCACCACGGTCTAATCATGACGGTTTAATACTTTAGCCAGTCTATCTGTCAACTTCGTATCGAAACTCTTTGAATTTATCAAAATTTTCTGATTCGTGTTTCAAAGGAAACACATAACCATAACACGATGCCACATCCGTAAAGGTTACGAAGTGTTCATATCCACCTCTAGCCTAGCTAGACATGGGCCCACTTACGTCACTATGAACGAGGGCTAACAGATCGGTGGCACTTACACTTTTACCAAGTAAAGGTGTTTTAGGCACTTTGCCCAATAAACTAGATTCGTAGACATCATTTGAATTGAATCAAATCTGTCCTAGTATCCACTCTTCGAAAGTGTGGATATACAAGTCTTGTTTAATGTGTCCCAGACAACAAAGTATATTGATTGTCGCAAGTATTAGCGATGCAAGTCTCAGGTTAAGACCAAATACACCTACCCTGATTCGGACTTCCATAGACACATAGTCATACTACCAATGGATTCCGAGGGGTCTATCTAGAGTGAAGCTTTTTCCGTACCATCGGTATACAACCTCCTATTATACTTGCATGAGTATCCAATACCCAAATATATGAGAACTATGCCGTTATGCTCCCATAACACCCACAAGTGCAATGCTAGTCTATTCCACATTATCGATGTCCAATCTCGATAATACTACGACTAGGGATGTTTTAATGATTAAACCTTAGTGGATTAATACTGTCTCATATCTTATTAATCTGGAACTAATCACATAGACTTTTATCATTTATATATCCCGGTAATCCAATTACAAATGATAAAAGAGTAATTTCCTTTGTCACATAGTTAATTTGTACAACAACACCATGTTCTGTACAAATAGTGATATTATGGGTCATAATTATCCAACAATCAGATCAGACAATTAACAGAAAACCAGAGCTACATACCTCAAGGAGCATCTTCAGATGACACTGATGAAGCCTTTGAGTACCAAGTATTTCATGATGACACTTTAGCAGAGGATGAGGCTGAGCAATATCAAGAACTAGAGGTATCAGTTCAGGAGCCCGAACCAGTAAAGTCTCTATTTGATTTTTATTATTCGGACTTTAACGAGGATGAAGAAGCAGAGCTGTTTGTGCCAACAAAAATTGAGGATGAAACTCTGTATTCTCAAAATGAAGATCTTGGAGCTTCCATTACACAAATGTTTGAAAAAGATCTACATGAACCAATCATTTCAGTCATATCAGAGGATGAAGACCTAAAATCAGACATCTCTTTACATCATCAGGTTGACACTTATGGAGCACGCATTTCACAGATGACAGATGAAGAGCTGAATGAGGAAATTTTAAAATACATTTGTGAAAAAATGTGGAGCAAGAAGCAGAGCAAATGGAGGAGCAAGAGTCTGACCAAGTTAAAGATCTCGGACATTCAAGAGAAACATCACTGTTTTGGGGAGTACAAATTAATATATCGCCCAAAAGCTTGACAGAATGGAACTCCCCCATTCCAGTCAAGCACCATATAAGACCTCCTGATTTTATTTCTTTCTTTTTAGGAACCATTGGAACAGCAAAGATAAAAAAGATGGCACAAGTACTGAATGAGAAAAAACTCTTTTTGCCACTTTACTGTTGGAATAGACCATTCAAAAGCAATGCACACGGGATTGTCTTTAATCAGACTTCCAAAATGACGCTAAAACCTCCTTAACATATGTAATTTTTTGTAAATTATGTTTCCATATTTTGTTTATACATGTTGTAGAGTTTTTTATATTGTGTGATATTTTTGTAGGGAAAACACAAACGGCATTTTAAGACAGAAGGAATGGTGTTTGGCAATCAAAAAGAAGAGAGCTAATTCATTTGTGATGGTTGAGTAAAGAATGAAATCTTGAGACGCATCCATATGAATTTATACTAAGCTAGTGGTGTATTGCGTACACAATTCCATTGCATTAGTAATTGCTTTGATTTGCTTTTCAGTTTTTATTTCCTTTATTTTCACCGACAAGATCTAAACTTTTTGACTTTTCACATGATTATTTTTAACGTTCATCATTAATAATTTTCATTTGGAAGGTACTAGTGCTACTATTACTCACCCATTTTCAGGTTCTATAAATTCAGGTCTACATTTCACTCTTCGACACATCCAGATATACATCCAAATAAGAGAGAGAAAATGGAAGCAACTTCACAATAGCGAGTCAAGCGAATTTGTGTTTTCTGTGGATCCAACTCTGGTAATAAACCATAGTTCATTGAGGCTGCAAAGGAATTTGGGAGAGTCATAGCAGAACGAAATATGCACCTAGTATATGGTGGTGGCAATCTTGGATTGATAGGAAGCATTTCAAAAGTCGTTCAGGAGGGTGGCGGTCACGTTTTGGGAATCATTCCAAAAACTTTGGCGGACGAACACATAATCGGAAAAACAAATGGAGATGAACGCATTGTCTCGAGAATGTCGGAACAACTCCTTGAAATGGTCAATACTGCTGATGTGTTTATTGCTTTACCAGGTGGGCTCGGAACGTTGGAAGAAATATTCACAGTAGCATCATGGGCGCACTTGAACATTCATCGGAAGACCATTGGAGTACTCAACATTGATCATTTTTTCGATTTTCTATTTGTATTTCTTGCGGAAGCCAAAAGATATGAGTTCGTCACAAAATCAGTAAAAGATATTTTCATGACTGCAACAAAGGCTGAGGAATTAATTGACCAAATCTTAACCTTTGAACCAAAAATCGACCCCATTCTTTCCAAGTTGAACTGGTCAGATAGCGATCGTCGTAAGAATCGTAAATTGGACATAGATCTTAATCGGTAATTTTTTTCGTAGAATTTCAGTTAACCAGGTTTGATCTTTTAAACTCTTCTTCTACTGTTTAAGACATTGGGGAAAATGTCTCATTTAGATTTGAGGGAGGGAATAGTTGATTAGTATCTTGTTTTATTTTATGTTATTTTTATTAGATTTTTAGTCCAAAACTTTTTCGAAAAATACAAAAAAATTGAAAAATTTTACAAAAATTAAAAAAAAAATATTTTGTGTTTTTGTTTTTAACTTGATTAATCTGGCGAAATTGGTGAGAGATAGCTGTGTAAGGAGTTTCCACTCTTGATACGTATCTCAATCCCATTTTTGAAACAAGTTAATTTTTGTTTATTTCATTTTGAATTATTTAATTTGTGAATTCTCCATAAAACTGACTAAAATGAATCTTCATATGCTTAGTTAGCAGGTATTTTCAACATGCATGGTAACATACGGACATGAGCTATAATTGAAAAGTTTGTAATATTCAGTACTCTACTTTAATTGGAGGAAGCGTCTATAAATGGTAATGGAGTAAAAAAAAGTGTGAAAACAACATCTGAGATCTGAGTTATTAAGTTCGTAGGGGTGTTTTAACACCTAGTGCCCTAAAGCCAACTGGTTTGGGAGTCACTGGCTCAAAGCTCGCTACATGGATCGAAGATGTTGTAAAAAATATATATATATCTGAAGTCTGAGTAATTAAGTCCGTAAGGGGTGTCTTAACACCTAGTGCCATAAAGCCAACTGGTTTGGGAGTCACTGACCCAAAGTTCGCTACATAGATGGAAGATATTGTATATAAATAAAAAAAATCAAAAATCAAAGAAAAAATAAGAAAAATCAGAAAAAATATTTCATTGCTTAAAAATGTGTGAATTCTGATAAAACTTTAGGATAAAAATATTACTCTCTTTTCAACTACACTTGTGACTATTGTGGGAAAAATGAGTTGATTAATATTTTGTTGGCTGTGTATATAAAGAATGGTAAAAATAATCGGAGAATTTACTTATTCGGTAATTTAGAAAGAAACAAAACAATTATTGACTTGGATAAGAAGTTTCACCTGTTTAGTCACTAACTTCTTTATTCTCTTTTCTCTTGTCTTTTTGCTTTTGTGTGCATTAGTTTTACTATATTTATATTTATCAAACGTTTGTGGGTATCGTTGCTGTAAGCCCTCACGAGACTACAACTCGTCCACTAGGGACACCCAGAGGTTTAAAGGCTTGTTGTATATGATAAATGCAACCGTGATCCCTAGGAAAGTGGCTTAGTTGAATTTTAATTATTTTTTGTTTTTTATTTTGTTGTTTTACTCGAGGACTAGCAAAATGTTAGGTTTTGGCGTGTGATGAGCGGAAAATATATCAATATTTACCCCCATTTTTACCTAATATTTGTTAGGGATATGCCCTATACCCAACTTGTGGATGGGCTATATATACATGTATTTGTAATATTATCATAAATTAATAAAATGACAATCTTTATTATATGTGTCTTACATAACTTATATGAATCATCAACACTGTAATAAAGCCCTTGGAGTAATAAGACGATGGCTTCCACGCCTTATGAGAATCATTACTCTTAAATGTTCATAGTCATAGTTTTGTGAATAATATGGGCGTTCACAAAGCGGAGAGACTAGCATTATGATATGATCCGCCCTTAAGTGGGATAGCCGATCTCATAGGCTACTAGTGGAGATCCGTCCGCTTGGTGTATCACATGGATGCATGAGTTGCTCGTGTCCATCGAACTGAGCGTCGAAAGTTTTCATATGGAGTGTTTATCTCATGTGTCTGTGAGAAATTTCATGTATCGATTATATGACTAGTCCTTAGACTTGAGGTCTTTACAATCTTATGTGTGGATCAAATAACTTTGACATTCTCCTTCCCCAGTTCAAAAGATCCGGTCATAAGGGTATGATTGGGACATTTGTTGAAACACATGAAGTTTGTAAAGATACAACAGAGAATCGCCACTCTCTCGGATAATATTTTCTTATAAGAGTAGTATTCCAGTTCGCGGGTTGATATCTGTGATCAGTGCTTGAGATTGTGGCCACAACGAAAGAATCGTGTGAGATTCTTGGGTTAGCACGATTCATGACACTATCAACATCATACCTTTGACCATATGGGTAGACACTTTCGTTACCCTAGGTCAATAGGTGTTGATACAGTGAGGCGATGGACCGTATCATATGTAAATCACATACAGAATGGGTATATATATATATTTCTTTCTCATTTGGGGGCATTGGCATGTTGCTAGATGTCAACATTGGTCATTGAAATCGAACGACCATCTGATCGAAGGATAATTTATGTTCGATTAAATTATCACGATTCATTTCATGTCCAACTTGAGGGGAACCCAAAAGGTCACACACAACAAAGTCGAAATCAATGGTTAACAGTGCACAGTACAAATATAACAACATATATGATTGTTGTAGGAATTGTTCATAAATGGTTCAATGTGTTTAATTATTGAACATATCATTTATGAGGTTCCATAATGGGTTAGAGATTGATGAATGACGATAGGGGCACTTTGGGAATTGGAATTAAAAAAATTACTATTCATATGAATAGTAAAAAAAAAATTTATTTGTTTTGAATTACAATTCAACCAAACTCTTATTAGGGTTTTATAATCTCATTAAAGCACTAAATTAAGATCCAATGGCTAAAATTAAATTAGCTTTTATCCCACATCGGATTTTTAATTAATTTTGTTGTCTTTGTAGCACTATATAAACCCAAAGAATTCTTCACAAATTTTCTACACCAAAACCTTTCATATCTTGAGTTTATATAAGTGAGCAACTTTAAAGTTTAAGAGTAAGCCACTGATTTTGAGGATCCTTAAGTCTAATTGACTAGAGGAACCTCGAGTTAAAGTTTTGAGGTATTTTCCTAGGCTAGCACCAAGGGCAAAATACCCGTGCACTCAAGGCGTAGTCTTGCCGTTGAGTTTTGGCTTTGGTGTGTGCATCTTTGGAGGCCACACACTTGGGTGGCTCTTTGGAACGTGGAAAAGCTTGCTGAGTTCGAGAAAAGCTTGTAGATTAGAGGGAGGACTGGAGGAGTCTTCGGTTCAAGTAAGTCTTTTTCTTTCTTTATTTTGATTAGAGTTCTTATGATAGTTAGCATGTTTAGGTTTATGTTATTTGCATGTTTTATGAGTTTTATGCTTAGAATATATAGTAACATGCCTAGGCTTGTAGAATAATCAAAACAAATGGGTCTTGGGCAAAGGGAAAACGGCATAATAATTTTGATTTTCCGCTGCGTACTCGCGGCCGCTTCCCAACAGTGGTATTTGCGTGTCGTTTTTGTTTTGAATAGTTCTCTCTTATTTAAACTCGAAATTGGGTGTTTAAAGGCTCGTTGGAAAGCTAACACCCCGAACGTAATTTTAGGCACAAGTTTTGTATGATTTGGTTAAGATTGTAATTGTGAAATTGCATTTAAAGTTCACACGTCTGCAGAAAAATGTGAATAGTAAATTTATTTGAATAAAATAAAATGTAATATAATAATTAAATATTAATCAAAGTTATTTAATGCCTAAAATAATTCCAACATATTAAAAATCATATGCTTGATGATTCTATGTATGATTAGAATTGGCATGATTACTTTATTGTGCAAGCATCTAGAGACTTTCTAAGAAATATAGAGTGTATTGCTTATCCCTTAGCTAAATAATTATTTTGTGATGAACTTAGAGATTTATTACCTTTAAGGCTAATAAATATAATTTACTTATTTATAATAAAAGACATTATAAAAGATACAAGTGGGTTGTGACCAAGGGGTTAATAAAACTTTCCAAACTAAAGTTAATTTAACCAAAGTATTACTAGAGTTAGATAATGATTTGGTGTCTTCCTTCACTCACTACCTTTTTATAGCCAAAAGGAAAAGCTGTAAAGATATCTAGATAATCATTTACTCAAAGCTTACCTTAAAGCATATTTAAAGTGTTGGACAAATTTGGAGGATCTATTTTTATATTCTTGTCACCAAGGCAATAAGAGCCTAAGAGGTAAGGGTATTTAAGAGAGTCTGATCCACCCTCCCTATGGGGAATTTTCAATGGAGGAATCCATTTGACAGTTATTCACTTAAACTTGCTAAAATCCTCAATAATAATTTAACTCTAAAATTTTCCTCTCATTGTAAAGTATAGACCCAAATGGCTTAAACCGTATTGGCAGGACTAGGCTTTACCAGACTGACCAATACCAATTTGTCCCTAAATCGTATTATTGACAATGGTTGACTTTTTCTGAGTCATAAGACGCAGCGACCCTTAGACGTGGTCTTATAACTTAGTGGAAAAGATTGGGTGTCCACAAGGACTAGCATAAGCTATGGCATGTTTGATTGCCCAACCCAATGATCAAGGAATTGTGATTTATATCATAAATTAGTTGGGAACCTACCTAATTATCATATTTTATAACGACCGGCCCTAGTCGGAGTTATGAAATGATGATTATAGGATCCTTGCCCACAAAAAATACATCATATTAGGGTTGATGCGATTTGCTTAAAATTTTAAAAAAATTGAGTGGGAGCAACTTCATAATATTAAAAGCTCATGTTATTATGAAACATTAATGAAAACATATTCCTAATTTTAACATTTTCTCTTAACAGGTGGGTTAAAATATTTCACAAACATTCAAATGGAAAATAGAGTATCACTTCGTTCCATTCTTGATGAACATAAGCTCAAAGGGGACAACTACAATGACTGGTTTAGAAGCCTTAAAATTGCCTTACGATAAGAAACGATTTTCTATGTTCTTGAAAAACCATTTCCCCCTGAACCCGCAGAAGATGATGACCAAGATATATTTGATGCTTGAAAGAAATATGTCGATGATGATGAGCAAGCAGTTTGCATAATTCTTGGCTCTATGTCGGACGAACTTCAGAAAGCTCATGAAGATAAGGATGCTCAAACCATCATCTTTCACTTGAATGAGTTGTATGCAACTTCCGTTCATACCGTGAGATTCCAAGTGTCATGTGTCTTATTCCAAACAAGGTATAAGGAAGGATCTGTTAGTGGACATGTGCTTAAGATGATTGGCCACATTGAAAAATTGGCCAACCTCGGGTTCATCATGGATCATGAGATAGGTCACGATCTGATTCTTCAGTCCTTACCAAAAGAATTCTCTAACTTTATTATGCAGTTTCATCTATCTGATAAAGAAGCTACTTTAGTATAATTGCACAATCTGATAAAGCAAGCAGAGAAAGACTTGAAACCGGAGCTTAAAACCTCCGTCATGCTTACGGGTACGGACCTGAAGCCACGAGGCCCAAAGAAAAATAAGGGCAAGGCTAAGGCTCCAGATCACATAAAGCCCAATGGTAAGGTGGAGAAGAAAAAGGGAAAGGGGAAATTTTTCTTTTGTGGAAAGAAGAGTCATTGGAAGAAAGACTGCAGATCCTTGAAAGCCAATGAAGCTAGGGAAGCCCAAGAGGACAAGAAGCCCAATGCTTCAGGAATGTTGTATATGATTGAACTATATTCTCAAAACTCTGAACCTTCTACTTGGGTGCTTGACACCGGTTGTGGGACTCACTTGTGTAACAATGTGCAGGGCCTGAGAAACAGTAGGAGACTCCGTCATGGGGAGGTTAACTTACGCATGGGTAATGGAGCAAAATTGGCTGCATTGTGCGTGGGGGCTTATTCATTAGTTTTGCCGAATGGTTTAGTTTTAGACTTAGAAGATGGTGTTTATGTACCTTCTCTAGTAAAGAACATAATTTCTATTTCTTCTTTATGTAATAAAGGCTTTTCATGCCTAATAAGTTGTAATGAATGTTCTATTTATTTCAATGAAATAAAATATGGAGATGGTATTTTGAATAATGGTATCTATGTCTTACAAACTAACAAAGAATGTTCAACCTCAAATATATACAACGTTAACTCGAATAATCTCAATGAATCACTTCTATGGCACAGTACACTTAGGTCATATCAATGAAACAAGATTAACTAAGCTACATAAGGATGGGTATTTCAAACCCTTCAAATATAACCTTATTGAACTTGTGAGTCTTGTTTACTTGGTAAAATGACCAAATTACCATTCAAAGTTAAAGGACAGTGTGCGGGGGAGACATTAGAACTTATACACTCTGATGTATGTGGACCAATGTCAGTCACCGCTAGAGGTGGATTCTCCTACTTCATTACCTTTATCGATGATCATTCGCGATATGGGTAAGTGTACCTTATGCGGTACAAATCTGAAGCCTTTGAGAAATTCAAAGACTTCAAGGCTGAAGTAGAAAACCAACTTAATAAAAGTATTAAGTCACTAAGGTCTGACCGAGGTGGTGAATACTTAAGCAAAGAATTTCAAGATTACTTGAGAGAAAATGGCATTGTTTCCCAATGGACTCCTCCGGGAACTCCACAGCATAATGTGGTCTCCGAAAGGAGAATCGAACATTATTAGATATGGTCCGATCAATGATGCCAGACACGGATCTACCTCTTTCATTTTGGGGTATTGCTTTAGAAACAGCAACACTACTACTAAACCAAGTTCCTTCCAAGACTGTTAGTCAAACATCATATGATTTATGGTCTGGGAAACATCATAGTCTTAGTTATCTAAGAATTTGGGGATGTGACGCATATGTCAAGCTCACACAAACTAACAAATTGGATGATAGGGTAGTTAAATGTAAGTTTGTAGGATATACCTTGAACTCAAAAGCACACGTGTTCTACGTCTCAAATGAACAAATAACATTTGTCTCATGAAATGCTAAATTTCTAGAGAATGAATTCCTTCTCAAGAAATATAGTGGGAATAGACTTGACCGATGAGGTATGAGAAAAACAAACTAACAAAGAACTAAACCCCAGGCCCCTCAAAAGGGCAGCGACGGAACAACTACAAGGTTATGAACTCAGAAGGTCTGGTAGGGAAAGACATGAGCCTGAAAGATATGGTTTCCATATTGATGAGAAACATGATCAGGTCATTGATAATGACGATCCCACCAGTTATGACGAAGCAATGTGTGACATTGATTCAGTCAAGTGGCTTGAGGCCATGAAATCCGAAATAGACTCTATGTATCAGAATCAAGTTTGGGAATTGGTAGATGCACCTGAAGGGATAAAACTCATAGGCTCCAAGTAGATTTACAAGCGTAAAACTGATGCGGAAGGCAACATCCAAACCTATAAGGCTAGGTTGGTGGCGAAAGGTTATAGACAAATCCTAGGAATTGACTATGACGAAACCTTCTCGCCTGTTGCAATGATAAAGTCCATTCGAATTTTAATGACACTAGCTGCACACTTTGATTATGAGATTTGGCAGATGGATGTCAAAACAACTTTCCTTAATCGGAACCTCGTAGAGGAAGTCTATATGACACAACCTGAGGGGTTTGCATCTAAGGATGATCATAATAAAGTATGAAAGCTTAAACGATCCATTTATGGACTCAAGCAAGCCTCCAGAAGTTGGAATATATGATTTAATGAGACAATCAAAGAATTTGACTTCATCAAAAATATAGACGAGCCTTGTGCTTACAGGAAAAGTACTGAGAGTGCTGTTGTATTTCTTGTATTATATGTCGATGACATATTAATCATCGTAAATGATATTCCCATGATGCAAGCCACCAAGCAATGGTTATCTCAGAATTTCTCCATGAAAGATTTAGGAGAAGCATCATACATCCTTGGCATTAAGATCTACCGTAATAGATCTAAGAGGTTGTTAGGAATTTCTCAATTTACGTACATAGATAAAGTTTTGAAAATGTTCAAAATGGAAGATTCCAAAAGAGGTAATTTACCTACTTGTCATGGAATCAAATTATCTAAGGAGCAACGTCCACATACTCCATTAGATAGAGAGCGTATGAGTAGGATCCCTTATGCTTCAATAATAGGATCGATCATGTACGCCATGATATTTACAAGACCTGATGTCTCTTATGCTCTTAGCATAACGAGCAGGTATCAGGCAAATCCTGGTGAGCAATACTGGGCAGCTGTCAAAACAATCCTCAAGTATCTGAGAAGAACTAAGGATATGTTCTTGACATACGGAGATTGTTCTGAGATGAAAGTCATTGGTTACTGTGATGCGAGCTTTCAGACCGATAAGGATGACAACAGATCACAAATAAGATATCTGTTTACTTTAAATAGCGGTGCTGTAAGTTGGAAAAGCTCAATGCAGTTAACTACAACGGACTCCACCACTGAAGACGAGTATATTACAGCATCTGAGACAGCTAAAAAAATAGTCTGGATAAAGAAGTTCATCACGGAGTTGGAAGTGCTTCCCTCGATAAAGAATGGCGTCACGATGTACTGTGACAACACGGGCGCCATTGCTCAATCAAATGAACCAAGGTCCCACCAGAAATCCAAGCATGTACTCATGCGATTTCGTCTCATCAGGGAGATTGTTGAGAGAAAAGAAGTTATTATAGAGAAAATACCCACATAAGATAATCTTGCAGATTCTCTGACTAAAGGGCTGACTCAACAAAAGCATGATAGACACACTCGAGAGTATGGTGTCCAGATTCATACTAGTTGGCTATAGTGCAAGTGGGAGATTGTTAGAGATATACCCTATACCCAACTTGTGGATGGGTTATATGTACATGTATTTGTAATATTTTCATTAATTAATAAATGACAATCTTTATTATACGTGTCTTACATAACTTATATGAACCATCAACACTATAATAAAGCCCTTGGAGTAGTAAGACGATGGCTTCCACTCCTTATGAGAATCATTACTCTTAAATGTTCATAGTCATAGTTTTGAATAATCTGGGAGTTCACAAAGCGGAGAGACTAGCATGATGATATGATCTGCCCTTAAGTGGGATAGCCGATCTCATAGGCTACTAGCGGAGATCTGTCCGCTTGGTGTATCACATGGATGCATGAGTTACACGTGTCCATCGAACTGACTGTCGAAAGTTTTCATATGGAGTGTTTATCCTATTTGTCTGTGAGAACTTTCATGTATCGATTATATGACTAGTCCTTAGACTTGAGGTATTTACAATCTTATGTGTGGATAATATAACTTTGACATTCTCCTTCCCCGGTTCAAAAGATCCAGTCATAAGGGTATGATTGGGTCATTTGTTGAAACACATGAAGTTTGTAAGTATACAACAGAGAATCGCAACTCTCTCGGATAATATTTTCTTATAAGAGTAGTGTTCCAGTTCGCGGGTTGATATGTGTGATAAGTGCTTGAGACTGTGGCCATATTGGAAGAATCATGTTAGATTATTGGGTTAGCACGGTTCATGACACTATCAACATCATACATTTGACCATATGGGTAGACATTTTCTGCACCCTAGGTCAATATGTGGGGATACAGTGAGGCGAGGGACCGTATCATATGTAAATCGCATACAGAATGGGTATATATATCTTTCCTTCTCATTTGAGGGCCTTGGCATGTTGCTAGATGTCAACCTTGGTCATTGAAATCGAACAACCATCTGATCGGAGGATAATTTATATTCGATTAAATTATCACGATTCATTTCATGTCCAACTTGTGGGAAACCCAAAAGGTCACACACAACAAAGTCGAAATCAATGGTTAACAGTGCATTGTTCAAATATAACAGCATATATGACTGCTGTAGGAATTGTTAATAAATAGACCCGACCGGCGGTTCGGTTCCGGTTCGGAACCGAACCGAACCGACCGATTTCCGGTGCCACACTTAAGTGGAACCGGAACCTTGAACCGAACCGGAACCGACCGGTTCGGTTCAGTTCCGAACCTTTTTTTATTTTGAAAATAAAATAAAATAAAAGAGATTAATTTTATAAATAAATAAAATTATTACATTGAAGAGCTTGAGCTTAAATTTTTACAAATTTAAGTTGCCTACGTATCCTCCAAGGGTGAGAGGAATCAAAGTTCACGTAGTTCCTTTACAATTTTAAGACATATCCCCTTTGTAAATTTATATTTTACAATTATCAATCATCATTATCAGTTGATCCTTCGGCTCCGGTTCCGCTTGCACTTGTTGTTGCACTTGCAGCTTGCTATTTTTCGTTTGAGAAATTAGGAAGAAAAATAAGAAAATTGACTAATTACGAATGATAATAACTAATTGAATTGAGATTGAGAATAAGGGAATTATATGAATTGAGATTGAGAATAAGAGAATTATAGGAAATGTGAGAGTTAAGAATTTGGTGTGTTGAAATAATGAAAAATGAATCATATTTATAGAGTTTTAGAATTTTTTGATACCAAAAATGCCCCTAAATATAACCGTTTTATTACCGTTATTAGGGATATATTAGTAATTTTGATTTTATTTTATAAATTTTTTTTAAAAAAAAACATTTTTTATTTATTTATTTGGGCTTAGGGAGGGTTTTTGTTTTTTTGTTTTTGTTTTTTTTAACGGTTCCAACCGGAACCGAAATGGTTCCGGTTTCGGTTGGAACCGTAAAACCGATGGAACCTTACGGTTCCACCGGTTCCGATCGGTTCGAGTTGGGGTCGAACCCCAACCAAACCTATCGGCCCATGAATATTATTTTTTTTTATTTTTTTGAATTCCAATTTGGCCCAAACTCCTATTAGGGTTTTATAATCTCATTAAACCACTAAATTAAGATCCAATGGCTAAGATTAAATTAGCTTTTATCCCACATCAGATTTTTAATTAATTTTGTTGCCTTTGCAACACTTTATAAACCCAAAGAATTCTTCACAAATTTGCTACACCAAAACCTTTCATTTCTTGGGTTTATATAAGTGAGCAACTCTAAAGTTTAAGAGTAAGCCACTAATTTTGAGGATCCTTAAGTCTAATTGACTAGAGGAACCTCGAGTTAAAAGTTTTGAGGTATTGGCCTAGGCTAGCACTAAAGGCAAAATATCCGTGCACTCAAGGCGTAGTCTTACCGTTGAGTTTTGGCTTTGGTGTGTGCTTCTTTGGAGGCCATACACTTGGGTGGATCTTTGGAACGTGGAAGAGCTTGTTGAGTTCGAGAAAAGCTTGTAGATTGGAGGGAGGACTGAAGAAGTCTTCGGTTCAAGTAAGTCTTTTTCTTTCTTTATTTTAATTAGAGTTCTTATGATAGTTAGCATGTTTAGGTTTATATTCTTTGGATGTTTTATGAGTTTTATGCTTAGAATATATAGTAACAATCCTATGCTTGTAGAATAATCAAAACAAATGGGTCTTGGGCCAAAGGAAAGCGGCATAATAATTTTATTTTCCGCTGCGCATTCGCGGCCGCTTCCCAACAAAATTTTATTTAGTTTCTCGGGTTTGATGAACGTTTTGATGTGTTTTTATATGTTTTTGTAGATAAATAAAGTATCAGGACTTAATGGAATCAACTTGGGGTAAAACGATGAAAATCAGAGCAAAAAATGGCGAAAACAAAAATTATTCGCGTCACGAAGTAAAATTTCGAAATTTCAATTTTGCGCAACTTTTGTACTTTGAGCATAACTATTTACTCTGATATCGGATTGATGTGATTCAAGTTTCAGATTAAAGAAGACCTAAAGATCTACAACTTTGAAGAATAAAATAATTTCAAATTCTGAATATTTCATGACCAAAATTGATGAACAATCCGAAATTATGTTATGTTTTAATTACAAAAGTCATTATCAAAAATATAAAAATTTGTCAAACTTCCCCCAAACATACAAGCATGTTTGGTGGAGTATTTTGTGTCATGTTTGGTGCCTTGTTTGGTGCCATGTTTGGTGGAGTGTTTGGTGGAGCAATTGGTGGAGAAATTGGTGGAAGCCTTTAGATTTTCCTATAAATACCAAGCCATTTCATTTGTAATTCTCATGCTTTCCTTAGGTTTTTGTAAGGAATTTAAGGATTGCATCTTTTTTGTATTTATTTTCAATATTTAATTTATTCATTTTTATTTTCATTAATAGTAGTTTCTTTTCTTTTATGTTTTGTAGTTAGATTTCCGCTGGGGGAAATGTCAAGCTTTTATTATTTTAGTTTAGATTAATCTCCCTTAATTATAATATGGAAATTATAATTTAACATAAAATGTTATACCGCCTTAATGGCTGGTTTTATTTATTTGACATAATGTGACACCGTCTATATGGCCGGTCTTTATGTGACAGATGATTACCGCCTATATGGCTGGTTTATGGATAAATAATGATACCACATTTATGGTCGGTGGGACTTCATTAAAATCTGACTTAATGAGGATACCGCCTATATGGCTGGTTGGTAATATCACTGATAAATTCTATATTATAGTAAGAGAGATTTCTAAATTAGAAATAGTAAAGGTGGATCCCCAACCCCCAACATTTTATTTTTATTCTAAGGAAGTGATCAAACACAATATCCACACATTTAATAATTTATTTTCTTTTTATGGGTAATTCTTTAGTTTGTTTATTGAGTCTTAAGCTTAATGCTTCTTATTAATTGGCCATTAATAAGATTGATTTGGTAAACTTAAAATGAACTCGACGAAGGGATTTTAGGTTTCAGCCTTAGATTCAATAGCCCACGATCTTCCTTGAGGATAGATAACCCTTTAATAGATTTCCTTACAGGATAGACATATACCTGTCGGGCGGGGGTAGCCAATTTTGGAACTTGAACTTAATGAATTCAGGTAACTTGGTTAACATGGACATATGATTAACTTGGTTATTTGGGTATTTGCATCTAACCATCGACAGAGGCTTTTGCATATCTTCGTGTTCCAGGTTAGTAAACTGACTTATTACACATATATATAAGAGAATCAATTCATATTTAGGATAATATTGTGTGGAATCACAATCCTAGATCTTTGTGTCTTTTATTTATTTTTCTTAGTATTTTCTTTTGTTTATTTTATTTATTTTATTTAAGCAAATCCACATTCAACCAACCAAAAGCAATCATTCTCTTCTCCCTTATAATTGGATACCTGTAAATAAATAGTATTAATAATTAATAACAACAGTAGGAATTAAGTCCTCGCGGGATCGATATTTTTATACTACTTGAATGATACATGCGCTTGCGTTATACGCGTGTGATTACGCACCGGTCAACCGGTCACTCCTTTAAGCTTCAACCAATATAAATTATCACCAGGAGATGCGGTTCTGCCACCATTGTAAGACGTCACCAGCAAGTTCCAAATAAGTGAGTGGACATTTTCCTTTTAAGTTGATTTTCATTTTGTTATTTTACATGACAAACTTACTTTCTCGCATTTAGGCGTTAGCCAAGTTCATTTTCAATTATATTTTGATTAAGCATATTTTGAGAAATGATTTAGAAGAAAGAAGATTTCAAAACATGAGTTTTATGTTTTCGAGGCATAGGGGAAAAACCCCTCTCAGTAGGTAACTTGTCACATATATTGAATTGACGGAGATGTCATGTGCACATGTAAAGTTTTGGGGAAATGGCGATACATAACGCCCACAGATCCTAGTTCAGGATTAGGGATGACAGATACCCCTAGATCCTAGTTTCAGAGCTTGGAGGGTAGCATAGATTCACACCCCCAGTTCTAGTTCAGTGGTTTGGGGGACGACGATACGTAATGCTCCAAAGTCATGGATTTGCATTCCTGGCTCTAGTTAGGCGTATGGGGATGGCGATACGTAACACCTTCATACGTCAGGTTTTCAGAGACAGAGACCAATTTTTAGATACAGTTTCCAGATACAGTTTTCAGAAAAGTTCCAGAGAAAGCTTTTCAAGAAATAAAGTTTTCAAAAAAAAAAAAAACAGGTTATAAGAGATTTCTAGAAAACCAAATTTTAGAAAAGCTTTCAGTAAGAAAAAGTTGGTTTTAGTTTATAAAAGAGATTTTCAGAAAAGATAAATTTGAGACAAGTTGGATTTTAGAACCATGTTTTATCAAAAGCGTTTTAGTATTTATTTATAAATTGTCCACTCACTTAGATCGTTCAAACGATCTAAACCCCCCCCCCCCCCCACTCCCAGTTTCTTTGTTTTGTAGGTTTATTCGGAGGACGAACTCAGACGGATGGATACTGATGGCAGTCACTAGGGTATTTGGTCCACCAGGTCGAGTCAGAAACAGGGTCCAGTCAGTCACAGTCATGAAATGTCATGTATTGTATATGTAACACATTATAAGTTGTTCACTATTATAGTTATTAACGTGTTGTAAAATTAAGTAATTAATATGGAAAAGTGTTATGCATTTATGGTGATGAGTTGGGCATTGGTCCCATGTATAAGTATGTATATAAGTGAGATTAGCAGTGTCAGAGAGACATAGGCTTAAGGGAATAGTACGGCCTATTCCCTGCCAGTAGCATCTCCAGGATTAGGGATGTTATAAAGATGGTATCAGAGCATGGTCTAGGGAGTCAGTGACTGCAGTGGGCAGAGTGTTGGGGTCTTGTATACGGAGTATGTCCAGGATACCCATATATGAGGCACTACCCCTCTAGTATCCGATCCTCGAGTACGTCCTCAAAGTTCTATAGACGGGTTAGTAATAATTCCTGAGCTATTTAAGTTTATTTCCTTAGAAATAACTATTTTGAAGGTCATTCTGTAATTATCCTGAACTATTCGCATAAGTTCAAGTTTAGCAAAAAAACCAGAAAATATGGTACTAAGAAAAATTACCCAAAGAGTGGGAAAAGAAAGCTATAAGAAGTAAGGAAATAAACATAGTTGTTTAAGCAGCTAGAGATGAGCAAAGTAAAGAAACAACAAGAAATAATAAAGTTCTAAGGATACCCACCCAGGAAAGTAGGAAGAGAAAGAGAAAGCTAGAAAGAAAAATAAGGAAAGATATATAGATGTTCAAGTAACCAAAGACAGTAAGTGGGAAAGATATAGAAGTAGATGATAACGAGAAATCTATAAGAAAATTAAAAGGATAAGGTACAGATGATCTAAGTAATCAGAGGTAGTAAAGAGATAGAGATACATAATGAGATGATAAAGAAAACACCAGAATTTATAGTAGTAAAGAGCAAATAGCAAGCCTGAACAACAGTAAAATATTATGTATACCTGAGTAAATTTATTCTTTTCTTCTAAGATTCCTTTTTCATCAGAAAACTCCTTCAGGTATACGTAACAGCCATAAGCATCTCTTATAGATAGCAAAGTTTCCCCTGAATAGCGAAAATATCCATAAAAATAAGAGAAGTAAAAGATCAGGATTAGTTAATGGAGTTTCCAGTAAACCCAAGCTATTATAAGAGATGTAGAAGTTTCGGATACCCAAACCCAGATCCGTGAGCAAGTAAAATGAAAGACGTAAAGAGAAGTGATTAGTTACCTTAACCAAAAAGACAAATATATATAAGATCTGACTTACCAAAATCCTCGCCACCCAATGATTCCGGTAAGGAAGTTGTCCTGACAGAGTCTATCACATACCTGCCTTACATGAGTAATAGACTCTACCATGACACAAAGTTTTAGAACAATGACACTGACACCCACTGAGATGTAGATTTCTGTTCCACCCTATACTAGCCTAGGTAAAGATAAATGTAAGTAAGGTCAATGAGAATTTATCTTAAGTAAGAAACAGAAAGCCATGAAATGATAGACCATCCAGATAAGAACTAAAGAGGTTTCAATAGATAGAAATGAAAGAACCCGACTCAAGTGAAAATGGACAAGTTAGTAATATCTGCGGAAATCCATAGATCGGACCAATGCTAATAGAGATTCTGGAAGATTTAAAAATGATAGATTTATAAGATGGGGGACAATTGAAAGTCAGTAAAGAATACCAGCATGAACAGTAAGATTACACAGTGTAGTTGTAACCTATAGCAAGAGCAAAGAGCGGAAACCTAGGAAGTAGTCAATGTGAGTGAGTCATCACTAGTCTTGGAAGCACAATATGGAACAGAATAATAAGTTATGAAAATAAATAATAAGAAAAGCTACGAGATGCAATAAGGAAGTAAAGTGTATGTAGTAACAATGGATAATGTGGCTTGAGATAGTAATGTAAATGAAAACCTCATCATAGTTGATCGGAGTTATAGAAACTTTAAGACTTGGAGTAGTCGACGCAAATTCCGATGGTATGAGCGATAACTCTTCTATTTAGTAGTCATGACCCCAATAGGTGTATAGGCACCCAATTAGAAACGTGTATTTTTTTCAGATCTCCAAATAAAGCAAGTATTCACCCTTATACTCAAA
Organism: Zanthoxylum bungeanum; assembly: GCA_019454045.1. Lineage (NCBI taxonomy): Eukaryota > Viridiplantae > Streptophyta > Magnoliopsida > Sapindales > Rutaceae > Zanthoxylum > Zanthoxylum bungeanum. The sequence continues at coordinate 85,306 of SKCR01052148.1, read as the reverse complement.
GCCCAGTAAGGAGAAGAACCAGCAAATGAGTGTATTTGACATGATAAACGAGTCAAGAATCAGCTAGATAGCCAAACTTAAGAAGTTCAAAGGAATATAGATTAGGAACATGAGATAGAATAGCTCGGAGTCACAATAAGTCGAGCCCAAATTTGGAAGCCATTGTTGAATTGGAGAGAGTGACTCTTAGGAATACAATACATAACTTATAGGAGTCTCATTATATTGAGAAAGAATTAGTAAAAAGTAGCACCCAAACCAAGAAAATATAGCGGAGATGTCCTAGGTAATCAAAGTTGATGAAGTTCCTAGTGGGGAAAAGATATAAGGAGTTCAAAGGAATAAGATGAGAAGAAAATCTATGTAGTAGAGTAGACTTCATAAGAAGGAATAACATATAGAGTATAGTAAGCTTTTGAGAAAGAATAAAGACTTAAGAGGGTTAAACAACAGAAACTAGTAGAAATGGGTATAAAAGAAACATGATGAAGTATTTAGAGAGCATGATTCTAGAGAAGGTTCAAGATAAGAGGTAGTATAATCGATAGTCGGGAAGCAAATCAAGAGTGAAGTTGAAAAAGGAGACAACTTACATAGTACCTAGCGAAGTATCTTAGAGGGGGGAGCTGAAACTAGTAAACATGGGAGTCATAGATTTATAGATAAACAGAACACGCAACCACAACATGGATAGCTGATAAGATCACCACCACCAGGATGGCGTCAAAATCGATCCCCATCCTCCCAACCCTTGATAGATCGCGACCGTAGAGATGCACCACGATTTTCACCTTAAAGTTGCCCCCATAAAACAGATGAACCAGTGAAGGATACCAAACCATTAGATTACAGAAGTTTCAGGCATAGAACGGAGTAGGATAAAGATGAAAGGAACATTAACCATAAGATTTGAAAGTAGAACTATCGAGGTAAGACGACAATATAAGAAAAATACTTAGTAGACGAAAACAAGTACATCACATCGAGATCTCTCAGTGTTGGATTAGAACCCAAGTTCTATTACGTATTAAATCTTGTGATCTCTGAGAAGTAGTTAGCCATATTTTAAGTTAACTAAACCACCACGGATTTGGGATAGCCTTAGCCACAGTGAATAAATCATTAATGTCTAATATGCGTAAACGGACCTCGGGTAAAGATAAGATTTACAAGTAATGCAACCTAGCATAAAGAACAAGTCATGTAAAAGACATTAACTAGATCGTGCTAGCAAAGTAATCAAAGGTGCAGAAGAGTAAACCAGAATAGTATAACCAGTGTTAACATAGTAATAAAGAAATAGATTTAGTATAAAAGTGTATATAATCAGGCTTAGTATAGATACCTTGCCCCAGAACTCCTTAGCAAGAATCACTAGAGAGAGAACTACCCTGATATAACATCTTAAATATGAGAAATATTAGTGGATAATAGGTTAGTTATAAGTCATGAAGTCCAAAACCCAGAGATAGTCGTAAATGTGAGAATTCAAAAAGAGGAAGCTTATAAGTAAATGAGGTTTAGTAAGTAGGAAAACTGAGAGGGTCAAATAGTTGGTTAAGATAAGATAATAAATGTTAAGATAAGGTATATCTTGTAAAGTCATTTATGTAGAATAGCTGAAGAACCCAAAGTATATACATGTCAAGGGATAGTGAAGGTTATGGGTTATAACATAAAGTACTATAGGGATACTTTAAACATGAAGAGTAACAAAATTTCCTAAGGATATTTAGAAGTTATTGTTGTCACGAAAAACAGGTATGGAGGTTACAAATCAGAATGGAACTAAGATGAGTAAGATGGCAGGCCACAAACTTAGTATAATTTTGGAATCGATATTTATGTGGATAGTTGAGATAAAGAAAGTCGAATATAGTTAGAGGTATAGAAATGGGATTTCCCTAACACATAAGGATAGTTAAAGTATGACAAGAGTACCCAGAAGGAAGATAAGTATAGCAGAAGTAGAAAGGAAGGTAAGGAAGACAAGTATAGCAGAATCAAAAAATATTCTCGAATCAAGAAAAATCTGTAAGTTAGATCCCAGAAAGGATTCGAGGACGAATCATATTTAAGGGGTGGATAATCTATAACGACCAGAAATCTCGACTACTATTACATCGTGGGATGAGTGTTACATAATATAAATTATATTTGTGCACATATACATTCATGGAATGACTTTGAGGATAATCGATGAATTCCTCGAAATTCTGATTCGAAACTGTAAAATACTCCACTCCAGACAGCCCATTGTATTTGGGCCATAACTTTCTCATACGAATTTTGATTTTTATGAATTTTATATCTTCGGAAGACCTACAACTTCTATGTTAAACATTGTTCCAAATTCAGATGAGAAATAAGTCACAAAGCACAAAATCTACAGCTGTTATTGTGCAATTCAGGATTTCTCTAGAATCTAATCATGTGACTAAATTAAGTTGCATGTGACTAAATTAAATTATATTGTAATTATAAATATCTTTCTACTTTTATTTTAAAAGCTTTACACTATTCATTGTCTCTCCAAAAAAAATTACATTTTGGCTTCCCTCACCCACGAATTTTGGGAAGTTTTTCAAGCCTTTGGTTCCTTTAGTTCAAGCCTAATTCAAGTGGAATTTGATGCCTCCTTCAAGCTTCAACCAATACAAATTATCAATAGGAGATGTGGTTCCGCCACCATTGCAAGACGTCACCAGCAAGTTCCAAATAAATGAGTGGACAATTTCCCTTTAAGTTTATTTTCATTTTGTTATTTTACATGACAGACTTATTTTCTCACATTTAGGGCGTTAGCCAAGTTCATTTTCAATGATATTTTGATTAAGCATATTTTGAGAAATGATTTAGAAGAAAGAAGTTTTCAAAACATGAGTTTTATGTTTTCGAGGCATGAAGGAAAAACCCACCTCAGTATGTAACTTGTCACATATATGGAATTGACGGAGAGGACATGTGTGCATGTCAAGAGATAAGGGAACGGTGATACGTAACGCCCCTAGATCCTAGTTCAGGATTAGGGATGACATATATCTCTATATCCTAGTTTCAGAGCTTGGAGGGTAGCATATATCTGAACCCCCAGTTCTAGTACAATGGCTTGGGGGACGGTGGTATGTAACGCCCCAAAGTAATGGATTTGCATTCCTGGCTCTAGTTAGGCGTATGGGGGGACGGCGATACGTAACGCCCCCATACGTCAAGTTTTCAGAGACATATGACAGTTTTTAGAAACAGTTTTAAGATACATTTTTCCGAAAAGTTCCAGAGAAAGATTTTCTAGAAATAAAGTTTTGAAAAAAACAGTTTATAAGAGATTTCCAAAAAAGCAGATTTTAGAAATGTTTTTCTGAAAGAAATAGTTGGTTTTAGTTTATAAAAGAGATTTTCAGAAAAGATAAATTTGAGATAAGTTGGATTTTAGAACCATGTGTTTTCAAAAGTGTTTTAGTATTTATTTATAAACTGTCCACTCACTTAAATTGTTCAAATGATCTAACCCCCCACTTCTAGTTTCTTTGTTTTGCATGTTTACTCAGAGGACGTGCAAGGGAGGATGGATACTGATGGCAGTCACTAGGGTATTTGGTCCACCAGGTCGAGTCAGAAATAGAGTCCAGTCAGTCAGAGTCATGAAATGTCATGTATTATATATGTAACGTATTATAAGTGGTTCACTATCAGAGTTATGAACGCGTTATAAAATTGAGAAATTAATATGGAAAAACGTTATGCATTTATGGTGATGAGTTGGGCATTGGTCCCATGTATAAGTATGTATATAAGTGAGATTAGCAGTGTCAGAAAGATAGAGGCTCAGGCGAATAATAGGGCTTATTCCCTGCTGGTAGCATCTCGAGGATTGAGGATGTTACACCCAATGAGATTCCTAATTAAGTTCACACTCTCAATCTCATTCACAACAAATTCTACATGCTTAACACTCACAAAACTCTCACACGTATTTACCCATGTGTTTCCTCACACACTACTCTCATTTGGATGCTCAAAACTCTTAACACATTCAACTACACATGTAGTTTCATCAATACATTTAGCCATACATTGAGCTTCAAATTTATCATTACCAGCAACAGCTAAGTCATCCATCTCAGCAATAGCAACAACCACTGCATCACACTCACTCATCACTACTTGCTTACTCACTACCATGCCCATATTTTCTTCTTTTACATTCACAACATCAATAGCAAGTTTATTTTCTAAGCACTCGGCAACTCTTTCTTTTTTCCTCTTTTCAACCTCAATTCTCATCTTCATTATTAATTGATCTATATAGGCTTGTTGTGGTGTTAAAAGAGAAAGAATCACTGACTTTCACTCATTGACATAAAATGTACCTAATCCTCTCAACATGATGCCACACTTGCCTATCATACTTCCATGAACCCCCAACAATACGTGACAATCAAGCATAGGCACCACATCACATAATACCTCATCATGAAACCCCCTAGTAGTAAATACAACAATGACTTGATACTTCACCTTAACCTCATCACAATTAGGCAAACCTCATAACATATAAGGCTTATGATGGTTTCGCAATGACAATCTCAATTTCTCCACGATACTGGTACTAACTAAATTAACCCAATGTTCCCCATCAATAATCACACTACACACCTCATATTTCACAAATACACTAGTACGAATGATATTATCTCTTAGATGTCCCATAATATCAACCAACACACTGGCCATCTTGACAAAACAAACTCAAAAAGGAAGAAAATACTAAAAAAAATTAATAGACAAAGACAAGACTAAAAATAAGACTATAAAAACTTAAAAAGACCACTTAAGACTCAAAACAACACAAAATAATCAGATTCAAAACTCAGTGACAAATTTAAACCAAAAATTTCTTTTTCGATTAAAAAACACTAAGGCAATCCCTAGCACAACTTAACACACAAGATATTTGATCAAACTCTTCTTATTTCTCTTGCACAAATTTGAAGTTAATTAATTTTTATAATGACTCTAATGACCTATAAATCCTAATTATACACGCAAATTAAACAACAAAGTGATTCAAAACTGATTAGAAACCAGAACCTAAAACAAACTAAAATCCTGTAATTAATATTCGGGCAAGCATTCAAGACCAGCTATGAGAACGTTCGGCGTTAAATTGTGCACTATTGACTAGATCGCGTCGCGTACATGCAAATACATATATTATGGATCTCGTAACTCATTCTAAATCAAAAGTTAGAACCGTTTTAAAATCAGTGTGCAGGTGGAATATTCTGACTAAACTGATCTGAAAGTTACATAAAACATCGATCTTAAATGACTCAAAACTCCAAGAATTGAATCCTATATCCTATTATCATGTAAGAACATTATAAAAACATTTAAGATTCAGTCATAAATAAGAAAAACACAAAATAATTAACCAAAAAGAAAAAGAATATGGACAGATTGTGAAACTGATGCAAATCTGAATTTTTTATTTTTATTTTTTGACTCTATTTCAAGCAAGACTCAATAAGAACACATAAGAACTGACCAAAAACGAAAAAGAAGAGACAAAAAAAATATAAAGACTTCATAGAACGATAAAGATAGAGAAAACCTTGATCTTGGAACCCTGAGCTCTTGATACCAAATGATAAGAACCTTCTTGTGTTTGATTCCAAGAAGACCCCTCCACGTGCTATAAACCCCAAGTCCTTTCAAGATCAAGTTTAACCCTTAAGGAATATTGCCCTTAAGAACCTTTCTTTATTTCTTTGGAGAATCTTGAACAGCGATACAATGACACAAAGCTTACCACACGTCGATAAGCTTTTGTTTCGTAGAACTAAGGAAAAATCCACTCCCTCAAGATGACACAAGTCACTTTATTTTGTTAAAAGAAAAAGGTTCTTGATTCATCCTCAATTATAATGAATAATCCCATTTCAATAGGTGACTAACCCTAATTCTACCCAAATATAATAAAACCCTAGTAAAATATATCTAATAAGACATAAATTCCTTCAAAAATCCGTGCATGGGCTTTCTAATTTAATCAAAGTTCAGCCCAACACTTAAACATCACATAACCTTAAAAATATAAAATATAAAAGCTGTAGGGATAAAATGTGTTCTCATTTTGACCAAGAAGGATTCTGAATTGGACTTTGACGTAAACTTTAAAGTTGTAGATCCATGAGTCCTCTTTCCAATGCAACTTGAACACTGAAATCAGACATCGGATAAGAAAGTTATGGCCAAAGTACAAAGACTGCGCAAATCCCGCCACTGTTATGCAGTATGCACCATTCAAAAATTATTCCAAAAATCAATCAAGTCACACCCATATATAAGTGTGTTCGCCAATAATCACTCCAAATATCAGAACAAAAAAAAATACGACCTTTAATATATTTAAATATTTCATTTAAAATAATTTTACAATCTTTATATAATTTAAAAATGTGACGTTTTGTTGTATTTATAGTCATTTTACAAGCAACAGGATTTAAAGCATTCAGAACGTAATTAGTAAAATTAATTTTTTTCACTAAAACATAAAAAAAATAGATGTGTCATACAAGTTAATTTAGCAAATTCTTCTCTATTTTTAGCATCAAAATATTTAAATAAATCTAAAGAACTCGTACCTCTACTAGAAGATGCGTACCTGGCCATTTCAGTTTGCGTTGTATCAAGTCCAATTTCAACGACATGATGTCTTTCCAAGTGCTTGTTCATATTGCCATATCTACCAGTAAATTTGTAAGAAACCCTATAATGGTTGCATATTGCTCTTAGACCTTCATTTTCAGTATTGACTAAATGAAAATGAATTTTGAAAATATCGGAGGAACGAGACTTAACTTCTCTTCATCGTGTACCGATACAAGGGCCGCTCTCTTGGATTGCACATTTGGCATTGTATTCTCATATGAGCTTGCTATTTTTTGTTAAAGAAATTTTAAAGAATGAGGGAATTGAGAATGAGAAATTATAGATGAGAGAATTGAGAATGAGAGAATTGAGAATTGATGTTGAAAAAATGAAAAATGACCTTTATTTATAAATTTTTATATATTTTGTGATACCTAAAATGCCTCTAAAACTAGCCGTTTTATTAATGTTATTAAGGGTAATTTAGTAATTTGAATTTTTTTTGGAAATAGGGCTGGGAGTTGTTGCTCCATGCCCTAAGCCCAACGGCAACGGGTCTGCTCCCAACGACAAGTAACCGAGTAGCCGTTGGGAGCCATACGGATCCAACCGAAACCGTTTGATTCCCGTTGGAACAATGAATGGTTCCGGCGGTTCTATTTCGATTCGGTCAATGGAGAACCCTAATCGAACCAAAATATTACAGTTCCGGTTCCGGAATCAGTTGGAACCATAACCAGAACTGTGGTCGGGTCTACTATGCACCATTCGAATATCATTCCGAAAATCAATCAATGCAGCTCATGAACGTCTAAGATCCATTTCATTCTTGACTTGGACATAATAAAGCCTTCATATAAAGTCTCATTCATGGCCTAAACTCCAAAATCCAAAGAATCTTCAAAATATACCAAAATGGCCCAAGTACACCAATCTGACCAAGCTATTCTGGATCATTTCAGATTTTTCTCAAGTGTTGAGTACGCAAATCCTTCACATAATGAGAGTGTTCTTCGTAATAATTTTCTTGCCTACACGTGCCATTGGAGGTCAAGAGACAAGGTGAGGATGATCGTGGTTTAAAAAATCGTGATTCAAAGATATCGAGATATGGAGGTATATTTTCTTCCAAAGTTCTAACTATTATTTCATTAATGTACTAGAAAATATGATTCCGGTTTTTTCAATGTTCGTGCAAATAAAATTTTAATGAACACGTTTCCGCTATGCATGAACTCTGAAAACCAAAAAATAGTATTATGAGTGGTCGTATTTATTCTAGTTTATTAATAAAAATGATTTATTGTAAATCATCATAATATGTATGTAAAAGAGTAGGCTTTGTATTTTTTAATTATATTTTTTATCATCTGATAATGAATGTATGAATATTAATCGTTACTTATATGGTTGGCTTTGGGTTAAAATTTTAATTTTTTATGCATTGGATACGTAAACCCAAAATTAAATGGATATCTTTTTCTAGTAATTATAAAATTATTTGTAATTTATTTTCGTTGTAGATCAAGCCGAAGGACGAAAGATGATATTATGTACGACATAATAATGATTTTAATATTATGTGTTACTGCACAATGCAACAGTGAGACTGTTGCACAGTGCAGCAGTGAGATGCTGCACAGTGCAGCAACTAACTACTGTATTGTACGACAGTGCAGCAACTGCTGCACTGTAGCAGCATGTTGCTAACGTTCTTTAAATTTCAATTCCTAAAATTACATCAGTCACTCATAAAATCTTTTATCTCAAATTTGCTGGTTAAAGTATTCTTGGTAAACCGAATCATCTCATGATTACTACTAATTATTAGTATATCATTTACATAAAGACACACAATGACATATATTTTTTGAGTTGATTTAGTGTACACATAGTTATCACACTCATTTATTTTGAATTCACTTGACAACATCTTTTTTTCAAACTTCTCATACCATTGTTTAAGTGCTTGTTTTAATTTGTATAAGGATTTTACAAGTTTGTACACCTTGTTTACTTATCCAAGAGTATTGAAACCTTTATGGTTGTTTCATGTGAATGTCCTCATCCAATTCACCTTTCAAGAATGTCATCTTTCCATCTATTTGATACATTTCAAGATCAAATATAGCTGTTATGATTATAAGCATTCTCATTGAAGTGATATGAGTCACTGGTAGACCCGGCCAATGGTTCGGTTCGGTTCCGAACCAGAACCGAACATTGTGGAACCGGGAACCGGAACCGAACTAAACCGAACGGTTCCGGTTTTTTTAATTTTAAATTTTAATAATAATTTAAAAAATAAAAATGAGATTAAAAAATTTATTTAAAATTATTAATTTGAATTTAGATTGCATTAAATTAAAAATAAAATAAAAGAGCTTGAACTTAAATTTTTAAAAACTTATATTGCTTACGTATCCTCTAAGGGTGAGAGGAATCAAAGCTCATATAGTTCCATTGCATTTTTAAGATAGTTCATTATTATAATTATTTACTCATCAATCATCATCATTATTTGTGTTTGTTGATCCTTCAGCTTTTGTTCCGCTTGCACTTGCAAATGCATTATCGAACAAGTCTTCAAAGTTATCGGTGGCATCTTCTTGTTGCCTCAGATCAACTCAGGTCCAATCAACTACACGTTCGGTTCCGATTGAAACCCTTTAATTTTTTTTTTCTTCAAAAAAATGAATGTTTTTCCCCTTGAAAATGGCTGCGAGCTGCTACCATGTTTCGTGGTAGTGCTTGTTGTCAGCTGCTCGCTGCCATAGCTAAACGGAAGCAAGATGCTTCCCACTTTCCTGATTATAATTTTCACCCAAAAGTTTGGGCCATTTTATCCCATACAAATAACCAAAAAGTTGGGCTGTCTGGCCCATGGCATCTTTTATTTTTATTTTTTGATATTTTAAAATATATATATATATTTAAACTTTGTATAGAGGTCAACTAATTTGGACATCACAATAAGATTCAACTTATTTCAAGGCCCTAAATCAATTATTATTGATAATATAATTAATATTGTTACATCATTATTAATTTTTTAAAACAATTATTAACATGCAAATATAATTATAAAAAATAATTTTTTATATAAATTTATTTTTTAATTATCTTTAAAATGTAACTCAAAAGTTTTTAGGAAATGCAGTTTTAATTTTTGTATTTGAGTTTTATTAATTAATATTTTCTTGATAAGTTTTAAAGGAATAAATTAGAATGTTTTAGTTATTGAATTTTCAATATACATGTCATCATGTCACGTCTTACATAAAGTTTTTTTTAATTAATTAAAAATACTCAAAAAAAAAAAAAAAAGACTAACAGAAAATAACATTAAATTGATACATCTCAATATACCATAAATTTGTTAAAATGATTTTAGGGAAATTGTTAGTTTTGATTGTCAATTTATTGATCTATTAATAAACTATATTCTGGTTTTATTTTATTCATTCATTATAATGTATTATAAAATTAAATATTATATTTTATAATAATTTTCTACAAAGATATTATATTTATAATAATTTTCGTATATTTGTAAGTATTTTAATGAATCAATTATGATGCAAAATTATTAATTATTGTTTATGTCAAAGGTAAATGTGTCCAAGCTCCCAAGGGACGTGGCTTGGTGGTGTAAGGTTCAGGATCTCATATTGAGGTCGTGTTTTCGAATCCATGGAGTGCGTTTCTTGTAAGAGCCTGAGACAGCCCGTAATTTTACCTGTTCCGCTTAAGTCCGGAAGGGATGGTTTGGTGGTGGGTTCCAACGATTTCAAAAAAAAAAAATTTGTCAAAGCATTAATAAAGTTAGAGTATTTCTTTGATTTTTTGACAAAATGAAGTATTGCGGTATTATAAAAACAGTAAAACGTAAGTAGTAGATGGTATAAACATTAGGAGGAAAATCACAATCTCCCAAAGAAAATAAACGGCGTATGCATTGAAGATGAACCGTTGAAGATTATCATCAAAATTAGAAGCAAAACTTTTTCTGTTCTCAGGTTTTGGATCTGTTGCTCATATTAATAAATCTTCCCAATATCCAGCATATATATACACACATATATATCTATCTATATATTTATTTATTTATAGACAAAACTAAAAGAAAAAAGTTTTCTATTCATGGATGGTACTCAAACCCCACTTCATGGAATAATCTGTTGCAACAACACGAGCAGTTAGGTTACCTTCAAAGCATTCTTGCAATATCAACCGGCCTAGCTCTGAATCATCTTTGCTCAAATCCGACTTTGCCATCAACTCATTCAATTTCCTTTTAGTAAGAAGTACCTTGACCCTCAAGATATCATTGGTTGATTGTTCATTAAGCCTTGCAAGTTCCTCGCTTTCTTGCTTCAATGGATGCACCACTTTGTTCTTTCCAACCAAATTTCCCATTCTATTTTTCTTGCTCTTGTGTGTGATTCTTTTTCGCTGGTGGTGGGTATGGTAATTATGTGAGTAAGCTTTGAGTACACTCTTAATGAAGCTTGTTATGTATTTATATTAGATATAAATAGACCTGCGGGTTGTTGTGGTTTTTCTTTAAAAAAAACAAAAAACAAAAAATAGATAGAATTGACCAAAATCGGCTTAATCTACCACTAAATGAAATCGTATATCAAAGTAAGAGTGTGATATTCTAATTCTATCACATATATTTCAATATATCTCAATGTCCATTTTTATAGGTATAGGATCATAATGAGATCAATGGAACACAAAAAAAAAAAAAAAAAAAAAATCATATATAAATCTTGTAGAAACTGAAGTATATTGTAATTATTGAGATATGTTCTAATTCAATGTATCATAATCATTGATTAAAATGAGTTGTAAATATTGAGATGTGTGATATTTAATCTATCATAAACATTAATTTTGCGTTGTAGATATCGAGATGTGTAGAAATTCAACGTAACATAAACACTGATTAAAGTGTATTGTAGATATCGAGATGTGTAAAAATTCAATATATTATAAATACTAATTAAAGTGGGGACTTATATATAATTTCATCCTTCAATATATTATAAATATTAATTTAAGTGATGATTTAAATATAATTTTATCCCATAATTTTTGTGGTGTCATATGGCAGCACCAGAGGGAACATAGGACAAAAATATATGTAAGTTAGATATTAGATATTAGATATTAGATATCAAGATGTGTGAAATTTAATGTATCATGAACATTAAATAAAATGCGCTGTAGATAACTAGCCCTGGGCATTATCGGATCCGGACCAGATCAGACCCAATCCGAATTCGAATCCGATCCGATCCGATAAGCATGGAGATATTTGATTCGATTGGATTCGATTGCCTTATCAAACTCGATTTGATCCGATCCGAAAAAAACCGGATCGAATCGAATCAAACTAATCTGATTCGATTGATTATCGGATTGGATCAGTTTGATTCGACTACTGGTCCGAATTTGATAATGGATCAGAATTTGATAATGAATCCAAATCTGATAATGGATCTGAATTTGATCACCGATCCGAATTTGATAACGGATCCAAATTCGACAACGATCCGGATAAATTTGATTTGATAAAGACAAAGCAATCAAAATTCAAAAACTGAAAAACATAAAGTATAACACTTAAGAACACATTAGTACATTACTTATCATGTAGGAAAAGCAATAACTCGTCATGACGTCATGTAGGACAAGTAATAACTAATTAACTAATTAAAAACACATTAGTACATTATTAGCATATAAATAAATGCCATGCCCTTCCAGCGCAGCGCACTAACAGCAGCCAGCAGGCAACAAGTTACAACATTCAACATGAAATAATCAGGATGTGGTGTGGCCTGCGGCAATAAACGAAAAGAAGAAAATTAGTATATTACCAATTCCAGACTCTGCGCCAACAAGCTGTCATACACCTGAAACAAACACCCATTCAACTTATATAAAGATACGTTCATCATCACTCAACCACAGCACATTGCACATATAACATGGATACCCTGATCACTCAAAAAGACCATCCAAAATGTGCTAACTAAATGAGGGAATTCTGACATGTTAATGAACCATGCCATGTAGCCACCTCATATTGATTTAAAAGAAAGTTATAGTCATATTACTTACTATGTTTCACTAGAAACAAAGGCAAAGGCTTGTTAAAATCTACATATATAATAGCTCTCACACTTAAAGCAATATTATATGCTAATACTACATTTTCAAGTATAAAGTATTCATTCGAAATGCAAACAATCAGAAATATTAGCGAAATAAATCCATCTAACTACATTGTCAAAATTGTACCTTCAAGATACTCATCCTCAAACTCTATTTCCAACAACATGATCCAGTGATTGTGATTCAGATTGTAACTTGTGATATTCTTCAAATAGAATACAAAAAAAAAAAAATTTATTCTAAGTTTGCATTTTATGATATTCATTGTAAAAAACTTAAAATTGAAAAACTAAGTGATAAGTTTTTTTTACCTTCCTCAAGATTTTCGTAGTACTCAGCCTCCAATAGCATTGCTTCCACTTCATTGGTTTTGTCAATTGTAAGCTTATTCCGTATCCAATTTTGAGTGCATATTAGAGCCTCGACCATAACGGGAGTTAATGAGCTACGAAAATTATCAAGAACACGACCGCCCGTACTAAATGCCGATTCAGATGCCACTGTCGATACCGGCATTGCAAAAATATCACGAGCAATCCTAGCCAAAATTGGATACTTACTAGCATTTGTTTTCCACCACATCAGAACGCTAAAGTTAGGGTCACGACTAGTCTCATAGGGTTCCATCAAATACATTTCAACCTCAGTACTATCCTCTTGATGAATGACATGACTAGTCTGAAAAACCTGAAACGGATCATCAGGTTGCACGTTTGTATTGCGCTTACGCACTCTATCTTGTGCTCACGGTCTAACAAATGGCTGAGAGTGTGTCATACCGGCACTAGACCCATATTCACCAACACCAGTTACACCCCCACCTCTTGATCATTCACCGTCAACAAACAACCCATTTGTGCTATACCAATCATTATATGTATCGTATAATCTTTTCAATAAATCTCTAGTGGACTTTCTCATTTCCTCTATCTTAACATTATCATTATCAAAAATATACCAAAGCAAACAGAGACAAATGTCATCTTACGTCGTGGATCAAGAATAATACTGACAATCAATAATTTATTTATTTTGGCAGTGGTCTCCCAATACTTATCAAATTTCATCTTCATAGATATGGCCATCTCATGCAAAAGATGATGTTCATTACGCGCCAGGTTTTTCAAGCTAGTATGAATCTTGCAAATCTCATTGTAGGTGAAACAAGATGTGACAGTAGATGAGGCACTGAACATATTCGTTGCATCATAAAAAATCTCCAAAAATCCGCAAAGTATTGAGCTTTCTCCCAATCCATATCCGTAGGAGGCCCAATCATTTTGCTCCCATTTTCGTCATCTCTAAAATATAGAGCATAGTGACCGTCATCATCAATCATTCGATCAAAGGCCTTCTAGAAGTCTAATGCAGCATTCAACATTAAGTATGTGGAATTCCATCTAGTAGGAACATCTAAGATGACATTGCCCTTACTCTCAATCCTCTCACGTGCTACCGCTGATTTAAATGCCTCCAATCTTGATGTAGAAGATCTCACATACTTAACAGCATGTTCATGAACAGAATCAAATCATGTAAACACAAGGCATGAAGCTATTCTCACAAATGCTAGAGAATATATCAATAACTGTGCCTCAGCTTCATCACAAAACCTAACAGGAAATCAAATCCCTAATTTTGATTTTTGAATGGACAGTAAAGGGAACTTACTTTCTTCGATGATGAGTGAAGATGAAGTATTGTCTGAGTTGTCTCGGAGACGGCGAAAGGCGGTGAACAAATGACTTATTCATGAAGAGTGAAGACCGAAGAAGAAGAATGAAGACTGAAAATATGAAATGACTCACGAAGACATGAAATGAAGATGAAGTAATGAATATGCAAAACGATGTCGTTTATGACACTCCAAAACGACGTTGTTTTGCATATTAATTAAAAGAAAAAAATTGATCGGATCGGTTTTTATACGATCCGATCCGAAATCCGTCAAACCCAGTTGTCTCTATTCGATCGGATAAAAGAATCAGATCCGATGCCCACCCCTATAGATAACCAGATGTATGGAAATTCAATATATCATAAACATTGATAAAAGTGAACTGTAAATATATATAAATGTATTTGAAAATTTAATATATTATAAATATTAATTAAAGTGGGGACTTAAATATAATTTTATCCTTCAATATATTATAAATATTAATTAAAGTGTGGACTTAAATATAATTTTGTCCTCTAATTTTGTGGTGCCACGTGGTAGCGTGAGAGGGAACAAAGGATAAAAATATATGTAAGTTAGATACGCAACATGACCCATTCGAAAATCATGGTTGCAATCTTTAGTCAATTATAACCAGTATTTTAAAAAGCGGACTGGTGATCTAAAAGATTCAATAAATCACTGGTTCGATCGGTTCAATCATTCTTATTGAACAAGCAAACCGATTGTTGTCATAAATAATTTTAATTATTTAAAAATCATATGAAAATATTTTTTTTTATTTTTTGGTTTAAAAAATAAATTGAATTAAGAACTAATCGAACCTGTTCATCAATTTTATCAATTTTCTCCGGTTTTGATCGATTTTTTAACCCTAAATTTTTTGGATTCAATTGGATCGGAATCACAATATGTTTCTGGTCGATTTAAAAACAATGATTGCAACATACTAATATGGTAGTGTTACTTAGAAGATTAAGGGTGATTAGGGACCCAAACTTTGAATTATCGAGAAATTGGTGGGTAATTAATAATAACCCAAATTGTTTTAGATTTTAAAAACAATTTACATCTTGCTTCAGGCATGTTAGATGTGCACATACTCAATGATTTAATAATTACCTTGGACTATATACGAGAAAAATAAGACATAAAAAAATGTCCACGCGTGTATTTGATTATGCACGTGAAATGTTCTCATACGGTAACAAAATTTATCATATTCGCCGCGATACACGGCCAAGTGCCAACCAAAAAGGAAAATTTGGAAAACGAAAGACCGGAGGATGGCTATTGTGAATGGCTTTTTGATACTTGTCCTTTTGGAGTATTATTTCATTACTCAATTTTTATTTTTTTAATGACAAATTAATTTTTAAATTTTTAAATGATAAAAATCATAGAGTATTGTTGCTGTTGTTAAGATATTTTTTTAATAGAGAATAATTAAATGTAAAATTTGCAGAAGCATAGGCCGTCAATTTTGGCATTCATTATGTAGTGACAGCAATTTTTCACAAAAATCTGTAATATATCTACTCATAGGATTGCCAAGATTGTGTGCAAAGAAGAGATTTTTGGTTTTTGAATACGGATTCCCCCTCCATTTATAATTTGTAATCTTTAGCCTTTATCAATATATCTTTCTATTAAAAGAAAAATAAATTGCAAGCTCTTAAGTTTAAGAATATTTAATCTTTTTTATTTTTATTTTTATTTTTTTTCATTATCAAATTTTAGTATTTTTTGACAAATTTGAGGTTTGACCAACATTTCTTTCTTCTTCTTTTTTTTCTTTTTTTTTTCATTGGGTACAAAATTAAATTATAAATTTAAATTGTTATAATCAAGGATGATCCAGTGCTTTTAGTAACCATGAAAATTGGAGTTGGTTCCATTAACCATTAAGAATGTTTGGAGGCATGGCTTGGGATTGTAAATAGACTAAATGTTGCTACGATTATGACTGAAATATACTTGTCTGGAATTGAGCTCAAAGTGACTGACTTAGTTCATATGTTTATGATTGAACTCAATATAAGTGTTATTATGGTTAATGTTAGTTCTATATTTATTGGTAATATATGTAATAAAATAAGTTTAATTGAAGTGTAATGAGTATTGAAGTTCTCGAAGCAATTGGACAAGTATTTGGACAACATCATATGGAGATATCATATCGATATTCAATATTTTGAACATTCCAGAAGATCTAGAGTTCCAATTGACATGAGGTCAGTGTCATTGGAAAGTATACTCAAAGATGATCACGTACATATAAACGCATGATTTGGCCAAGGGACGAGAAAGTTAGAAGCGTTTTAAGTTGCCCCTCAAAACCAGTCCCCAACGTGCGTTTGAGTTGCGCTCATATTTGCATTCGAATGCCCAGTGGCAGAAACTTTGCTTTTGGGGTGCATTTGAGAGGGGTTCGAATGCCCGTGCATAAGTGAGTTATTTTAGATGCATTTTTAAGCTAGACTTATACTAGGAAACACTTATCTTTAGCCTACATATATATAAAAAAAAAACTTAGAGCCACATTCACAAGTATTAAAAACATATTATTCAAAGCCTACAAACCTTTTGTTTCAACCTTTTTGACAATCGACCTTGAAGATTACAATGATTATTCTTCTCTTCTCTGTTTCGGTGAGATCCTTTTTTTGATATATCGTCAGCACAGAAACACAACCCTAACCCAATTTCCTTAGCCTTCAGAGTTCTTTAGGAAGAAGATTGGTAGTTAGAGTTCCGGCATCATGAGTTTGACGGGTTGATCAACTTAGAGACTTCAGAGGTTCTAGAGAAGGCCGCTCGGTGTGAGCTTGATGAGTTTTTCAGGTTATTACAATCTAGAGGTAGGCGGAGTTTCTGCCATAGGTCTTATGCCATCATTGTAAGTTTTCTCATTATAATGGATTTAGGATGGTAGACTAGATACCTAGAGTGGTTTTTTACTCGCACGAATTTTCCACTTCGTCAATAAAATTATTGTGTTGATTGTTTATTGCTTTAGTATTTTTCTATATTTTATATCTACTTTAGACTTAAGGGTGCATGTTGTGAATTCATAGAAATAATAATTATAACTTGTCCTGAATTATTGTGTTTAATTCCACATAGGGTCAAAACCTAGGACGAAATATGGATTTTCAATTAGTATCAGAGCCTGACCTCGATCCTTGACCCGAGAGAGATGTCAACCCTTAAATTGTCCCACATTCTTAGATGGAAGTGAGTACGTGCATTGAAAGATTCGCATGAGAGTGTTACTTAAATCCTTAGATGAGAGGGTTTGGATGTCAGTTGAGTACGGGTGAAAACCTCTCGTGGTTATAGTTGATGGGATTTTCTCCCCCAAAGATAAACTGACCTGGACTAAGGAAGAATTTGATGCTAGCAATAGGAACAAAGAGAACATTAATTCCATTCATGTTGTTGTTTGCTCCGCTGAGTTTAGGAGAATCTCAATGTACGAGATATCCAAGGATACATGGGACATCCTTCAGACTATATGAGGGCACACTGTTTATTAAGAATAATAGACTTCAAGAGATTGCCACTAGGTTTGAGATCGCTAGGATGAAAGATGATGGGACATTTGATGAATTTTACGCTGAGATTAATGGTATAGTTAACTCCAACTTTTGTTGGATAATTATGACAATAGCATCACTATTTTGTAAAGAACGTGATATTCTTGTACAAAATTAACTATGTGACAAATGAAATTGCTCTTTTATCATTTGTAATTGGATTACCTGGATATATAAATGATAAAAGTCCATATGATTAGTACCAGATTAATAAGATATGAGATATATTAATTCACGTAAGGTTTAATCATTAAATATCCCTAGTCGTAGTATTATCGAGACTTAACATCGATAATGCGGAATAGGCGAGTATTACACTTGTGCGCGTTATGGAAGCTTAACGTCATAGTTCTCATATGTTTGGGTATTGGATACTCATGCAAGTGTGATAGGATATTCTGTTTGCCGATGGTACGGGAACAACTTTACTCTGGATAAACCCCTCAGAATCACATTGGTAGTATGACTATGAGTCTATGGGAATCCGAATCAGGGTAGGTGTATATGGTCTTGACCTGAGACTTACATCGCTAATACTTGTGACAATCAGTATACTTTGGTTTTAGTCATCCGAGGCTTTAACAGGTTCTGTGTACGCCTCTTCTGGGTTTACTGAGAATCGTAGTGTATTGGTGTGATGTCAAGATGGAAGTATCACTTCAGTCATATGGAGATGATGATCACACATGGATACATAAATGGTACTCTATAGTGTCATAGCCATCGGGAAAGTATGATTACGTCATGACTTTCGGATCATAAAGAGACTAGTTGCTAGTGATCCGATATATGCTTCGTACGGGGCAGACACAGCTCCAGCCCCAGGCCTAACATGTGACATCCGATACTGGATCGTAATACGCAATACTATGTATACTACGCTTGATAAAGATATTGTATTCTTTAAAAGAATATTTCTGGAGAATTGGGTAGGCACGGTGCTTTGCTAGAAGCCAACCATGTCTTGTAAATTGGTAAGAACGTGGTACCGGGTACGCACGTGTTCGGATAGTCTGATGACCGCATTTACTGCCAACATATCCAGAGATCTCTTGGGTTGCCTCCCAAGATTCACCGATGACAATTGACTCGAACAGAGTTAATCCGGGATTAATTATGAGAGAGAAAATTAATCTAGGATTAATTACGGTAAGAATTTATCTGGGATAAAATTCGGATAGAAGAGAGATAACGATTAATTTGGAATTAATCGATTAAATAATATATTGGATATATTAAATGAATTCGGATTTCAAAGCGGAATTAATTATAAATTAATTCTTAAGCGACTTTCGTATACTTTTCCTAGGCATTATTATTTAATTAAATTGGATTTAATTATGTCGCAACGACAAATTCGTTTATTCGGAATTAAACGAACCCGGGCCCGAGCGAAGTTGCGTGTTGGATTAGCCATCTTAAATTTGGAATTAAAAGCGGTGTGACCCACTTCACTTACATCAAATTTGGACATTTGATGGAATTGGTTAGACTTGATTTTGGGTTTGATTTATTGACAAATAAGGCTTGACTTGCTTATACTACACTCAAACCAATTCAACACAAAACCTAAGTATAAATTAACTTGTTGACTTTGGAAGTGGAATAAGGTTACTATTCATAGCAACCAAACTCTCTTCTTCTCCTTCTTCTTGCTATGGCCGAAACTCTCTCTACTTTGGAGGGTAAATTTTGTTCTTCAAAATTTGTAAAAGCTAGCACTTTTGGAGTTTATCAAGGTGATAGAGAGACTCAGCCAAGTGTTAGAAACACTAAAAGAGGTCTTGGAGATTCGATCTTCAAAGAAATTTTTGAAACTTCTCATCCAAATCAATGTAAGTGTTCCGCAAACTTTCATGATTAATTCACACAATAATCATGATTAGAGATCTCGTGGCATGTCTAGGACACTAACAGCTTTAACCAACGGGAGACTATTCCTACGAATATGATAGTTAGGAAAATATTTAGATATTTGCCTGACCAATTTTACCAAAGATAACATCTATCGAGGAAAGTAATGACTTAGATCACCTTAAACTAGAGGTAGATCACCTTAAACTAGAGGAACTCATAGGAAAACTACAGGTATATGAGAAAAACTTCATGTATATAGAAAGCCCAAGACCATAACAATGAAGATCACAAAGTAAATTAGACATGATCTGTCAAGTGATGATAATGATAATACTCTTACGGATTCTGATTTGGCCATGTTTGCTAAAGATAAAAAATTTCTTAAGATGAAGACGAGTGGACGTAGTACTGATAGAGATAAAGAGTACAAACCTATAGAGAGTAAGCGTAGTATGAGGGAGTCTATAGAGGATAAGGATAACAAACCTTGCGTTATCCAATGCCATAAATGTGAAATGTATGGGCATATTAGGTCTGAATGTATCACATACCTAAAGTCAAAGGGCAAGAAAGTTATGGTAGCCACACTTTGGGATTCAAAAGGAGGCTATACTTCTAATCAGTCTCCTAAAGAGAAAAATAATTTCATTGCTTTTACTACCAGTGTTGTAGGTGAGAGAGAGTATAACTTTAATGATGAAGATGCTGGATCAGAATTCTCTCACGATGACTCTGTATATGAGAATAGTCTTCAGGTAGCTTATATTGAATAGTTTAATGAGAATCTAGCGATTAAAAAGAAAAATATTAAGGTCAATAAGAGGCTGAAAGTAGTGGAATTAGAAGAAAATGAAGTTCAAGTCAAGCTTGAAAAGAGCCTTAGTGTTATTGATGGCCCCGAGGAGCGGAATAAGTGTCTTGCTGATAGAGTTAAATTTTTAGAAGTAGAACATGAAAATGCTAGAACATTGATATATGTATTTTTCGGTGAGACTGAGAAGCTAGACTGCGAGTTAGGGACTAGCGTGTCTCTATGTGACAATGGAGGAGTAGATTTTGTTGAGTTGAGATATGATAGTGGCTCATCTTCTAAAATTGTGTCTATCTATCCTCCATGTAATCTAGATAAGAAACATGTCGTTGAATGTCATAAAAATACTCATGTTGTTTCTTGTCCTATATCACAACCTCAATCTATTGGTGTGGTGGGTAAATCTCGCTATCGTCCGAGGTGTTTTCCTGTATGTCATCACTGTGGCAATGCATGACACATTAGGCCTAAGTGCTTCTTGTTGCATAAATAAAAGAAAAGGCATAAGAGTGTTTCGACTATGTTTGATTCTTCAAATCTAGCTGTTCAAGTTTCTGCACTAGCTAAACAGACTCAACTCATTAATGAGAAACTTACAATACTAACTAAAAGTTCTCAAGTAAAGGAGACTTATAAGAAAGTTTGAGTGAAGAAGCGAGATGACTTCCCATCAACTTTTGAGTACTTTGACCCTAGCATCCATGATGAGAGTGCACTTCGATGTACTTCTTCTTAGTTGTTACATTCATATTTTCTCACTGCATATGGGTGTGTGTTTTGTTTTATTGTATGTCCCTTGGTATATAGGATGGAAATCTGAACATAAATTTCATAGCCAATTTCGAATGGACAGTAGTATAATCTGCACTTGAGAATACAACTTCACGTACCATTAGATAATTAACAAGCCATGTTGTGTCTCTTATTATTTTGTGATTAAAAAAATAAATAATACAAAAAATAAAAAATGAAAAAACCATAAATATTTTATGGTTTGATAGAGCGTGAAAAGCTTCTTGCATGTGATCTTGGAATGTAGGATATATAGATATGCATGTATAATATGCTTTTACTTTTCTTGATGCTCCATGAGCATGAGTGTGTGTGATGAAAACCCTTAGTATATATTATGCTTACATTTCACATACACATTTGTATTTTTAAGGCTTGGTCGCAGGTATGAGTTTTTGGACTAGTAGTTTAATCTCTGTCATACCTAGATCACCTAATAGTGTGACATTTGACTACATGACTTTATGTTATCCCATTGTAAAAGTAAAAGAAAAAAATAAAAAAAAAACAGTCTAAATCAGCCTCAAGTGCAAAAGATCCAATGAGTCAAAATTCAAAAGATAAGGGAAAAACCCTTCACTTGAAAGAGTTTATTTAACAACTCATATTTAGGGGGATTGTAACACCCCACCAGAGGCAGGATACTATCGGCAGGATACATGATTGACCCATCTTCATAAGCCTTTGAATTTACCGAAAATTCGACATGATGTATCCTAAAATTGATAAACTGGATCATAGTCCAGCATCAAAGAGAATCTAAGAAGACTTCAAACAAATAAAAAGACCTCAGGTCCACACAAAACTTATCAAGATCATATCCTAAGGGCTCCACCCATATCATCTATCAAAACTCAAGGGCATCTGTATCCACCAAATCATAAACAATCCAAACATTTACTAATATATATATATATATAAACAACGTGTTTAACACGATAAATAAAGTAATAAACCAAATATCTTAAACTTCTTAAACTTCTCTCAGGACACTTGCGAGGGTGACTGCCGCTTGGGTGATCCGTGTCTCGAGCATGACTGCCAAAGCTGTCGTGGTTGATCAATCTGGAAACAAACCTGCAAAACTAGCAAACTGGTTTGGTGTGAGTTATAAAAACTCAGTAAGTAACTATGCTAGAACTACAAACAAAACATACAAGTCAATTACATTAGAAATTTTCAGAATTATCAAGTTATTACGAGTTTTAGAATTATCAACTTTCTATTATCTTTTATACTTTAACCATATCAAATTTTTCATATTTGCATATTGTCAATATAGTGGCTAGACATTCAAAGCACACGAAACACAGATTTGAAATCATAAGGTACGTTACATAATAATACTTATCATAATTAAATATCTTTGAAATATCATCAAATCAGTAAATCTAACAAACTTTTTTCTGTTTAGTTTAAATTATCTTTCTCTAACCTTTTTGAATCCACGATGACCTTACAATAGTTTAACACTTGGGTTTTATATACATTCACACATACCATAGCACACGTCTTTTATACACATGCAAATACAATTTCAGAATCCTTACACATGTGCGTACATATAAATAAAAGTTAGCAAACACGCTTATAACCTCTAATATCCATATCGGTTTCGAATCATCTATTCACCCACATAAGTATACATAATCCATACATATCACGAGTTCCATCATACACATACACACACTCAGACATATTTACAATCATCATGCAACCAACTAAGAAACACACATAACAATCAATACATCAAAAATCACATTATCCAACAAATACATACATATAGCTGGCTTACACACACAATTCTTGTACGAGACTCATTACATATCTTGAAATAGGTATGGGATGAATTTCTTCCGAACGAATTCCTAACCAGCTCGACTACTACACTGTAAATCATCAAATCAAACATACACACAGGCGCACACACCATATAACATAAACTCATCACATAATTTCTCATAAACAATCACATACACGACAAACAATTCAAAAATACTCATATAGATACATATATTTCAAACATATGAATATACTCCTTATTACGAAATGAAATCTCTTATCTCTCACAGTCGTCATATCTCTTAATTTATCATTCAATCATATTCATTTTAATAATTTCTATCTAGAATATTTTAATTCAGTATCTTTACCAAATAAACATATTCGTTCGGAGAAGACTTAGATTATATTCATTCCTCATCTCACTTAACCATCCTAACCTCTAAAAAAATAATCGTATGTACGAAACGATAATAAACTTATTCATAGCTTATCATCACATACATATACAAATCACTATGTGTTCATACACTTACATGCATCAATACATACATGTAGCCATCAAACTCATCAAACTTTTCACTTTATATTATAACATTATCCTTAAAAATTTCACTTAATATCATAGAAATGACAAAGGTCATACTTGTGATGGTCGACTAATGCAACTGTTCACGATCTCGAAGTTCTTCCTCAAATCCATCATTCAACTATCCTAACCATTTCAATTATTTTTACATATATGTATATTAATATATGTATATATATACATGTTTAAAACACAAAAAGAATGATTCAAGAAAAAATCGCATAAGTTACTTACCTGGCTTCACTAGCACTTCAGGTCGTAGTCACATCTATCAAAACAAACCGCGAAATGCCGTCATTAACACGACTTAAGAAATTCTCGACTAATTACGATAAAATCCTGGATCTTTTCGGTACAACCAAATCAAGTCCATTTTCTATACTTTCAGTTTCAATAATCTTAAAACATCGTTAAAAACTGTTCCAAACCACTAGTTCACTTAAATTCCCGGTTTACGTGTTTGTGGAAAATCTTCCAAAAACATGTTCATAAATGCTACGGAAGGGTCCCGAACCTTCTGAACCTACGCAGATTTAGCTAAACACTATCTTATCACCACATATGACTCATATCCTGTTAGGGTTGGTGCTTAGAGTGCTAATTTTCTTATGTATTTCCCTGTAAATACTAATGTAACATTTTATTATTAATACAATAAATAGTTTCTATTATATAACATCTCTTTATATATGGCAAAGACGTAATTGACCTTAGAATGATTAGTTATGATATTGTTGCAAAAATGTCACAACTAACATTGAGTTGTATTATGACATTGTCATTCTTAGATAGTTCATTGTCAAGGTTTACAATACTTGGTCAGTATAGTAAACCTATTGAGACTGGTAAATATCGTATACTGTAATCTTGGATTCCATTGGTTTCTCAATGAACCATGAGTCTTGAAGACTCGTATAGACGTGTAGGTGTTTATAGCGGATAAACACTAAACGACTCACCGAAGATTCTTAATAGATGTTACACCAACGTCAATAAGAATCTTCTCAGGTTGAGTAGCATAGTGATTCTTTGACTTGAGAAACCACTGTGGATATATGAGATATCCTCCATACTTTGATGGATGTCACGTCACCGATCTATTTAGGTCAGACCTCCGCTTGTCCGTTGGTTGTGGATTGATCCTCATGATATCCTGTGTGTGTCAAGATAGAATCCGTCAGCTCTGTATACATATCATAGGTATTCAATATGTAATTAGCAGTCAGTTAAATCCATGGGCATGTGGTACACTATAGAAGCGAGTTCTAAGTGTTATTAAGAGATTTCTAATAGAAACGTCCACGTGATTATCTATAGAGATTTGACGTTTATATCTATATCTTTGGAATAGTCCGGATACCTGTGATGGATGGATTATACGTATGTAATGACCTCAACATGTATGGTTCAATGAGTTTATCTGTGTTCGTCATAATTTACTGGTGGGTAGTTTATGGACACGAAATTGGATTTCCTTATGGATATGCCTGAATCTAGAGAGTCTCACTAATGAAATATACTTGTAGTGCACTAGGGCAACTTTTATGAATAATATTGATTATTTATAAATCGTTTAACGGTTAAACGAAAGATACATGCAAATGAGCCTTTTGGACATTTCCTAATTAATGTGTATTTCTATTTAATATATGATTTTATTAAATACAAATTAATTAATGTCAAATTATGATATTTGACATATATCGTTAATATATGTATTTGAGATATTTAAAGTAAATATATACATATATTTGAGATATTTATATTTAATTAATTAATTAATTTATTTATTTTTAAATGATTAAAGTAATTAAAATATAAATATCTACAATTATGATAAAGTTTGGAAATGATTATTTAGTGTAAATTGTTGACTTTATATTAAAGAAAAAAGAGTCAAATGGCATTTGACTTGTTAGTTAATGGTTTTGAAATTGAAAAAAATATCTTGTATTTCTTTCACACAAATTTCGGCCAAACCCTAGCATATTTAAAGCTTTGTTTTTCATTTGCTTCACACTTGTTCAAGCCACCAAAAACCTAAAACAAAGTGTTGAGAAAACAAAAAAAAAACCAGGAAGAAAAATAAAAAAAACTTGGATTTAAGTAAGTTTTTCCAACTTTCTATTAGAATGAAACTTGTTCCTTTTGTTCTTGGCTACAACCTATGTAGTTTTTAAGTTTTTCTACTCTCTTGTGTTTGTGTTTTGATGTTTGGAAGCATGAATGAAATATGTATGCATGTATGTTTGATAAAGTAAGCTTATAAATGGTGTATAAGCTTTCTTTTGATCATTTGATGATCTTGTTGCCATTCTAGATGTTTTAGGCCACTCAATGATGACCTAAAATTTTTCTTGAGTTATTTCAAAGTGGTGAAACTTGTTTGGTGTTGTAGAGACTTGATTAAAGTATTGCATTTGTTAATTTTTGGTTAATTTGTTAATTGGACTTATTTGAGATTAGGGTTCTTAACCTTTTCCAAATTTGGGCCTTTTTCATATATATGTTATATAACGATGTATATATGATGTATATTTAATTGGTATTGATTGGATATCATCCAAACTTGTTTTGTACAAATTTGGACAAAAATGCAAAAGATTCAAAGTTGGTGATACATTCGGCAATTTTGGACTTTTATGAGATTTGAGTTGCAATTTATATTTTGATGTGTAAGACATGTTTAAATCATTGTGGTATTCATTTGAAATCATTTAAATTTATATTTGACAATTTAAGGACTAAAATGATTAAAAAAAAGTATTGGGGTCTCTCGGTAATTAAGAAAATAATGATTTTTAGGTAAAAGAAATTTCAGTTTTTAAGTATTGAATAATTAGAATAAATAAGTTTATTTTAATTGCCCATGAAAAATTATTGAAAATGGAAAATTTTAATTTTCCGCGTTCCGCTGCGTTACCCGAATTTGCCCCTAAGACCCCTACATATCAATCATTACGATCAAAAATATATTAATACGCGGAAAATCCACTTTTACCAAAAACTAGCATAATCTATCAGATCGATCTAATTCATTCTGTTTTCACTCGGATTCTACCGAATGCTCATATTCAATATACTAACACTCAAACAATTCATTTTATATCATTACGCAACTCTACGAAACTACTGGATGCATCCGAACATTTAACGAAAAACTTGAAATTTGTGGATTTTTATCGGGTGGTAATACTGAGATTTCGAGGCCAAATACAAACTCCAAACGATCCCAAGAACATGTTAGGATCGACGGAATTCCAATCGGAGCTACCGTTCATCATGGGTCACTATTCATTCGAATAATCCTCCATCGTTTCGCTTGCAACCGAGCACAGATCGAAAAAATCGTCAATGTCATCTTGTAGTACTCTCCGAGAACTTCGATTTAGCAGATGGCTCGGGTTATTAAATGAAACGATAAGCCGGGATCGAATAATCCATTACCGCACGTCTCTCTTTTCCGTCGCCGTTTCTGACCTGTTGGGGCTGCCACCGGCCACCACAAGGTGGAGGTGGGCTGGTGCACCCCTATGTTGGTGTTGGACAATTATGACCCATAGCGTCACTATTTGTACAGATCATTGTGTTGTTGTACAAATTAACTATGTGACAAAGGAGATTGCACTCTTATCATTTGTGATTAGATCACCTAGATATATAAATGATAGGAGGTCCCTATGATTTGTTCCTGGACGGAGAATGATATGAGACAATATCAGTCCATGAAGGCTAAATCATTAAATATCTCTAGTCAGAGTATTATCGAGATTGGACATCGATAAATACGTAAAAGACTACTATTACACTTGTGCGCGTTGTGAGGGCACAACAGCATAGTTCTCATATATTTGGGTATAGGATACTCATGCAAGTGTAATAGGAGGTTGTGTTTTACCGATGGTACGGGAAACAGCTTCGCCCTGGATAGACCCCCTCGGAATTCCATTGGTAGTATGACTATGTGTCTATGGAAGTCCGAAATCAGGGTAGGTGTATTTGGTCTTAACCTGAGACTTGCACCGCTAATACTTGCGACAATCAATATACTTTGGTTGAGGTCGTCCAGGGCTTTAACAGGTTCTGTGTACGCCAATACTGGGTATATTGAGAATCGTAGTGTGTTGGGTGTGATGTCAAGACGGAAGTGTCACTCCAGTCATATGGAGATGATGGTCACGTAGGATACGAGACTGGTTCTCTTAAATGCTGCAGCTATCGGGAAAAAATGACAAGGTCTGGTTTATCCGATTATAGAGACTAGTCACCAGACATCCGACATGTGTTTCTTACGGGGCAGACACAATTCCAGCCCCAGGCCTAGCACGTGATCATTAGATACTGGACAGAAATACGCAATACTATGTATACTACGCCTGATATAGATCATTTATTCCTGTAAGGATATTTCCGGAGAATTGGGTAGGCATGGCGCTTTGCTAGAGGCCAACCTTGTCTTGTAAGTCAGTATAAACGAAGTACGAGGTACTTACGTGTTCGGATAGTCCGACGACCGAATTTACTGCCAACATATCCGGGGATCGACCGAATTTACTACCAACATATCCGGGGATCTCATGGGTCCTTCCCAAAGATTCACCGATGACGTATGACTCGTACTCTAAATTAATCTGGGATTAATTAGAAGAGAGATAAAATTAATCTGGGATTAATTACCGAGATATTTTATCTGGGATAAAATATCAATAAAAGAGAGATAACGATTAATTTGGAATTAATCGGGAAATTAATATATTTGATATATTAAACGAAATTGGATTTCGACGCGGAATTAAAATTAGATTTTAATTCGGGCGAACCAGTTAATTTGGAATTAAATTGTTAGCGACGTGAATAGTGATTTCGCTAGGCGTAATCATTTAATTACGACACAACAAAAAATTCGTTAATTTGGAATTAGCGAACCCGAGCCCGGGATTATTTGCGAGCGCATTCGCATTTCGAATTCGAGGCGGCACGTCAAATCAAGCGTCAAATCGCTAGTCGCATCTAGCGTCACATCAAGCGTCAAATCATGTCACTTGGAGTGATGTGACCATTGATTGATTGATTGATGTGACTTGATGTGAGTTGATTGCTAGCATTTAATGCTATTTTGGAGCCAAAATTATGTTGACTTTTTGAAAGCCTTTACACAAAATTGGAATATGTTTTTTATTTGATTTTGGAAATCAAATTAATCATATACACAACTTCTCTCCTTCTCTCTACTTATTCTCTCTCTCACGCCCAAACCAGTGGGCTTTTTTCTTCTGTTCTTGGCAGTGATCTACCGTGGAAATGGAGGAAGAAATGGAAGCAAGAGTGTGATTTTATGGCAAAATCACAAGTGCTAGCACACTTACGAGACATGCGAAGGTGATAGGGAAGTCCACCCATGAGCCGGGAACCATTCGACGAAGCTTGGAGCTTGACGAAGGACCAAAATGAAGGCCAAACCAGTGAGCACTCACAGCTCACTGCCGAATGCAGTGAAGGCAGAATCTGAAATTTTTGTTGCCTCCGCGTCGCTCAACCGATCGATGTAAGTTTTCCGCAACTTCTTCGATGTGTATTCGCACTTGATTCATGCTTATTATTGATCTTGGGACCTTAATAGAAACCAACAATGGCATCTAGAGCAAGGTTTGAGCATGAAATTGATTAGGGCTTAAAATTTGGGTAAAAATGATTTGAGCATATTTGGATGAAATTGGATGTTTGAGTATGCTTAATTGATGATAACATGGTGTTAGACATTATCAATTTGATGAATTTTGAATTGGATATTTTTTCCCCAATTGACTTAGCTTGGCCGAAAGTCACCCTTGCCCTATTGTCTTGGAATTTTGTTTTTTGATTCATTAGATGAGTTGGAAACAATCTGGAAATGTTGATTGCAGATTTAATTTGATTGAAACCGAATTGATTTGGAAAATCCCACTTGGCCGATACTTTGAGCATGTAATTTTGGGTTTGATTTTAATCAATTTGTGTTGGACAATAATTGATGTAGATGAGCATGATTAATTAGCATAATTTATGTTTTGGAAATAATGATTTGGGTGATTAATTATGTTAATGCACTTTGGTTAATTAAATGTGAAATTGGATTTTTGTATTTAATTATTTGGGCCTTAAAATTGGATTTGGGCTTAAATATTGTAAATGGGCTTATTGGGCTTTGTTGTACAAAGTTGGGTTTAGGCAAAATTGGTTGATCTCTAGGCTTATGGGGTAACTCATGGATTTGATTTTGGTTATTCGGTTTGACCCGAGTTGACCAAAAGTCCATGCCTTAAGAAATTAATTAAAAGCCCATTGGACTTTAATTAAATTGACATTGGACGTTAATCAGGCTTTGAGACACGTAACGATTAAATTTGGAATTTAAGTCGTAAAAGTTCATTAATAAAGTGTAGTATTTAATTTGGAATTAAATAGCGAATTAGAATTGAATGCATATTAAATTGGATTTAATGATGTAGTTTAATTTAATTCAATTCGAGAATTCGTACTTTAAGTACTTATTCGCAAAACGAGTTTGACTCGAACAAAATCAAATCGTTGTTTGAACATTGGATGATCACTAATTATCAGATTAATTAATTTGATTAGATTGATTGATAACATGCTTGTGTGAATACATGGTTGCGATGCATGACTAATGTATATCAGATGGATATTAGATGGGTGGGACAATTATAGAAATTGTTGTAATAAATTTGATTTATTAAATTGGACCTGCGTGTCCAGCCTTATTACCTCTCTATTCTTTGTATTCTCTTCTCACCTATTCCCCTCAATGTAAATGAGGTTTCTTTAGAAGTGTAGTTTAACGGGTAGAAGTGATACTTGTGCTAGCGGGAGAGAGAAATGGAGAGATTTGATCTAGGATCAATGTGTATAGTATCCATCCGCATATCATTATTACTTTATTTATACGCGCTTTATTATGTGTCTAGAATGCATGTTTAAGGGTGTATGATGATGAGACCTTAACAAAGATAATAAATTGGTTGCCAATTTGCACTTGAAAAACCCTCAAACAATATTAAGCGTTTTTCCTTCCATTAAGTGATTCTCACTCAAGATCCGAGACTGGCATTGGCTTGTTGGCCAAAGTCAAGGCCTTTGTCCGTCGAGGATGTGTTTGAATCACAAAGGCTTTGTTCTATATCAGTGTCTTGTCCAAGTTGTGGTTTGTTGGCCAAAGTCAAGACCACTTCTTGTCCATCGACATTGATTACAAAGCTTTCCATGGTCAATGGGTCGCGCTTAACTGGGATCACTAAGTTTGTTGTGCCAAAGCCAAGGCTTAGTTGATTCAGAGGAAAAAGGTTAGGTAATATATTGGATGTATTGGCATATATAAGATATATGTTTCGGACTTGGAGTCCCCCTACCGGTTCTAGGAATTGGATTGGATCCAATCGATCTTAGAGATCTACCTAGTTAATTATCATACAATTTGTTGGCCAAAGTCAAGATTGTGTGATATTTAACGGGATCTTAGCCCACTAGGAAACACGGTTTCCCGAGTACTCGACAGAGGGTTAGAGGCTCGCCGAAAAATAGTGGGAGGCAAGAATTGAATTTGCAATATTCATTTAATTACTTTCCATACGCGCTCAAACAAATATCATTCGTCAAATAAATTAAATGCTAGTTGGACTAATATTTAAGTTGTTTTAATAAATAGTTGGACTATATTCAAACTATTCATTTATAGTTGATTTTATAATTGAATTATAGTAATCAATATAATTGATTTTAATCTATTAAATTATAGTTGATTAATAGTTGGACTATTGTAATCATTATAATAAATAGTACCTAATTCGTTGATTAAATAGTTGGACTATTAAAATCAAGATAATAATTGAAAGATTGACGTTTAATACATAATCCTAGGGAAAATGTATTTAAATGGTTTAATTTTCAAATTGGGAATAAAATTTCAGGATGGTCCTGGAAATTAATAAGTTACTTTATTTGATAAAATAACATATTATTCCTAAAGCCCGGAGTTAAGCAAATAGTCGACCATAATCTTTGGAAGATTTATGTGATGATAACTTAAGTGCTTAATCCATTAAACTTACCGCAGTAGACTCTTAATTTCTAATCAGAACTAAGGATTAGATCTTTAAAGTATGATACAGAAATTGAAGGATCTTCATAAAACTATCTTTAGATTTTAGAAGTACTAAATTGCAATAAATAACTCTTGGAGAATAATGACTATTCTCAATGAGACAAAGTCAAAGTTTGCAATTAGGCAAGTAGCGCAAGGTGCCCTTACTTCGATATTCTAGATGGCCAAGGCTTGGCCAAAGGCTTCTGGAGTGTTGAAACTGGCAAAGGCAAAACGTTATAAAATCTTCTGGGAAGATAAATGACATATCCCAAAATGTCTACCTAAATGTGGCAAACGGGATCGCGGAAGCGTGACTGCCGTTTGGACAAAACAGACATGAAGGAATTGAAGACGAGCAAGACTCTGACTTCAAATATGTTTGTCAACATTATGTTCACAACTAGTATTAAAATTGGATTTTAAATACTTAGTGTGATACATAAATATATTTGATGTTCAGATCTGCTATGAGCAGGATTAGGAAACTGTTATTATGTAACTAGTTTGACTAGATACATTATCTCCATATCAGTGTTTAATCCACTGCGGGTGAACCTTTATATTCTAGAACACTAAAGTGTTTTATTTATATAGGATGATATTAAGATAACACATTAGATGTGAATACCACATTTATATTTTGAATATAAATAAATCTCAACATATAACATGACAAACATTAGCTCAAACTGATTTGATCAGATGAAACTTAATATGTGGCATTGTTGTCTGGGACACAATTAAACAAGAATCGTATATCCACACTTTTGAAGAGTGGGTACTCGGACTGATTTGATCATATTCAAATAAAGTCTACGAATCTAGTTTATTGGGCAATGTGACTATAACACTATTTACTTGGTAAAAGTGCAAATGCCACCGATCTGTTAGCCCTAGTTCATAGTGATGCAAGTGGGCCCATGTCTAGCTAGGCTAGATGTGGATATGAATATTTCGTGACCTTTACAGATGTGGCATCGCGTTATGGTTATGTGTTTCTTTTGAAACACAAATCGGAAACTTTTAAAGTTTAGACACGAAATAGAAAAACAGATCGGCTAAAGTATTAAACCGTCACGGTAAGACCGTAATGGAAATTACTTAAGCAATAAGTTTCTAATATACTTGAAAGAGTATAGTATTCTTTCAAATGAGGACTCCTCCTCCGAACACGTCAGCTTGACGGTGTGTCCGAACTGAGATAAACCGAATTATGTTAGACATGCTAAGGCTAATCATGAGTCGCTCTGAGCTACCATTTCCTTCAACGGATAAGCTTTAAACAGTGCAGAACTTATTTAGAATAAGATTCCATTAAAAATCTGTTTGACACATTTCATATTAGATATGAACAGGAAAGAAACGGGTTTCCTAAGTGGGTATGCTGGGCATATGTTTGGATGATACCAAACTAAAACCCAAAATGGATAAGTGACAATTGTAGGTTATCCTAGGGATACCATAAGTATTGTACTTATACAACTCACTAGAGAACAATTAGATTGTTACTCACCATGCGGTTTTCCTAAGAGGAATACCGATATGCAGTGGTAAGTGGGAGGATAGTAAACTCGATGAAAATCGGAGTAATACTGTTCAAGGCACCGAATCCTAATGGAACATAAATAGTTCATCAAGGATGAAACTAAACCATTAATCTTCGAATACACAAGAACCGTGTAGTCGGAGAGAGTCAGAATACAAGCTGGGATATGGGTTTCTGATCTCACCTCATAAAGATTTTTATCTTATTGAGGTATACCAACTGACTACGTATGAGGAAGTGATACAAGGTTTCGACTCCATATTATGAAAAGTGTCATGAGTCCGAAATGGATTCCATGTATATCAACCAAGTTTGGATACTAGTTGATGTACCGCAAGGCATTGTGCCTATTGGTACTATAAGTCTTCAAGGAAGACGTACATGGATGGCAACATACCAACGTATAAAGCTAGGCTTTTAGCGAAAATGTATTGTTATCAACATTATGTTGATTACGATTCAACCTTTTACCTATTGCCATGGTAAATTCATTTGGATAATGCTTGCTAAAGCTGCATGTTTCATTAGTGAAATATGTCAGCTTAACGGGAAAATCGCTTTCCTGAAAAGGAAACCTTTTGGAGGATGTTTACAACATCCTGTCGGTTTTTTCTACACCATAGCTAGCAAACAAGGTTTGCGGGTTATTCGATCCATGTTTGGATTGAAGCAAGCATAGGTTCTTGGAATTATCGTTTTGATTTAATCATAATGGAGTATGATTTAATTCAAAACGAAATGATTCTTGTGTATATAAGAGGGTTAGTGGGAGCGCACTGACAGTGGCTGTCCTATAAATAATGATAATATACTTCATTTCTTGGAAATGATATTCCTATAAAATAACTATCGGCGAAAGCTTGGCTTTCGAAAAAACTCTCCGAAAACTCGTACATTGAAAAATGTACGCGATCTGGTGTCTCATACGCTTTGAGCATATGGATTCACAAACAGGCCAATCCGAGTAATAGTCACTGGATTGATGTTAAGAACATCCGTTAGTATCTTAGAGAACTAAGGATGCTATCTTGAACTATGGAGATGGAGAACTTGAAGTGACTGGGATCACTGTTGCAAGTTTTCTAACCGATAAAGACGACTATAAGTCACAAACGGTACTATACAGTTTGAATAACGGAACAGTGAGCTGGAAATCTTCCTAGCAAGATACTGTTACCGAATAAACAACAAATGCGGGTTATTGCTGCAGCTGAGGCAGCAATAGAAGCCTTCTGGGTCGATAAATAAATCTAATTAGATTAGATATAATTCTGTTAGCAGCTGAGCTAGGCTTGAGCATAGGCTAAAGAATTAATGGTCTCATCAACGATCCAGATGCATACTTCGACTATTCATCTGATTCGTTCGGATCATACATCGTGGCTATGTGATGATCGAATAAATCGCATAAGATGATAATCATGCAAATCCGCTGACGAAAGCACATTCTCAGCAGTTTGAGCCAACCGTACATAGTTCGGGTGTCAGACACTCGAGTGACTGGCTATAGGCCAAGTGGGAGATTGTTGGACAATTATGACCTATAGCGTCACTATTTGTACAGATCATTGTTGTTGTTGTAAAAATTAACTATGTGACAAATGAGATTGCACTCTTATCATTTGTGATTAGATCACCTAGATATATAAATGATAGGAGGTCCCTATGATTTGTTCCTGGACGGAGAATGATATGAGACAATATCAGTCCACGAAGGATAAATCATTAAATATCCCTAGGTATCGATCGAGATTGGACATCGATAAATACGTAAAAGACTAGTATTACACTTGTGCGTGTTGTGAGGGCACAATGACATAGTTCTCATATATTTGGGTATAAGATACTCATGCAACTGTAATAGGAGGTTGTGTTTTACTGATAGTAGATGGGAAACAGCTTCGCTCTGGATAGACCCTATCGTTATTCCATTGGTAGTATGACTATGTGTCTATGGAAGTCCGAAATTAGGGTAGGTGTATTTGGTCTTAACCTGAGACTTGCACCGCTAATACTTGCGACAATCAATATACTTGGTTGAGATCGTCCAGGGCTTTAACAGGTTCTGTGTACGCCAATCCTGGGTATATTGAGAATCGTAGTGTGTTGGGTGTGATGTCAAGACGGAAGTGTCACTCCAGTCATATGGAGATGATGGTCACATAGGATACATGACTGGTTCTCTTAAATGCTGCAGCTATCGGGAAAAAATGACAAGGTCATGTTTATCCGATTATAGAGACTAGTCACCAGACATCCGACATGTGTTTCGTACAGGGCAGACACAATTCCAGCCCCAGGCCTAGCAC
The DNA here is from genome assembly GCA_019454045.1 of Zanthoxylum bungeanum. Taxonomy (NCBI): domain Eukaryota; kingdom Viridiplantae; phylum Streptophyta; class Magnoliopsida; order Sapindales; family Rutaceae; genus Zanthoxylum; species Zanthoxylum bungeanum. The sequence goes on along the minus strand of SKCR01052148.1, from coordinate 49,357 downwards.
GTGATCATCAGATACTGGACAGAAATACGCAATACTATGTATACTACGCCTGATATAGATTATTTATTCAGTAAGGATATTTCCGGAGAGAATTGGGTAGGCATGGCGCTTTGCTAGAGGCCAACCTTGTCTTGTAAGTCAGTATAAACGAAGTACGAGGTACTTACGTGTTCAGATAGTCCGACGCGAATTTACTGCCAACATATCCAGGATCGACCAATTTACTGCCAACATATCCGGGGATCTCATGGGTCGCTTCCCAAAGATTCACCGATGACGTATGACTCATACTCTAAATTAATCTGGGATTAATTAGAAGAGAGATAAAATTAATCTGGGATTAATACCGAGATATTTTATCTGGGATAAAATATCAATAAAAGAGAGATAACGATTAATTTAGAATTAATCGGGAAATTAATATATTTGATATATTAAACGAAATTGGATTTCGACGCGTAATTAAAATTAGATTTTAATTCGGGCGAACGAGTTAATTTGGAATTAAATCGTTAGCGACAAGAATAGTGATTTCGCTAGGCTTAATCATTTAATTACGACACAACAAAAAATTCGTTAATTTGGAATTAGCGAACCCGAGCCCGGGATTATTTGCGAGCGCATTCGCATTTCGAATTCGAGTGCGGCACATCAAATCAAGCGTCAAATCGCTAGTCGCATCTAGCGTCACATCAAGCGTAAAATCATGTCACTTGGAGTGATGTGACCATTGATTGATTGATTGATGTGACTTGATGTGAGTTGATAGCTAGCATTTAATGCTATTTTGGAGCCAAAAATTGTGTTGACTTTTTGAAAGCCTTTACACAAAATTGGTATATGTTTTTATTTGATTTTGGAAATCAAATTAATCATATACACAACTTCTCTCTTTCTCTCTACTTCTTCTCTCTCTCACGCCCAAACCAGTGGGCTTTTTCTTCTGTTCTTGGTAGTGATCTGCCGTGGAAATGGAGGAAGAAAGGGAAGCAAGAGTGTGATTTTATGGCAAAATTACAAGTGCTAGCACACTTACGAGACATGCGAAGGTGATAGGGAAGTCGACCCATGAGCCGGGAACCATTCAACGAAGCTTGGAGCTTGATGAAGGACCAAAATAGAGGCCAAACCAGTGAGCACTCACAGCTCACTGCCGAATGCAGTGAAGGCAGAATCTGAAATTTTTGTTGCCTCCGCGTCACTCAACGATCGATGTAAGTATTCCACAACTTCTTCGATGTGTATTCGCACTTGATTCATGCTTATTATTGATCTTGGGACCTTAATAGAAACCAACAGTTGGTCGCCACAAGGACGACGTGACAATGGATGGCCAGAACATGTTTGGGGACGTGGGGGGCGTGGTGGTAGAGTGGTAAAGCTTATGCGTTTTTCGTAATTTCCTGAAACTTAAAGGTATATATAGAAAAGTTTTGGAAACTTTCGTTTTGATCCCCGAAAATTGCAACTAGGTCCCTGCCATAGATATTTTCGAAAATCCTCATTTTGGAAGCCCTTCTGATGTAAAATTTGAAAAGTGTTCAAGATGAAAGTTGTTTGTCTCAAAAAATGAGTCTGATAGTCCAAAAATCAGCTCAATCAGAGTTTGTTTGCTATCTTTATAGCCGAGACAAGAAACATTTATGAGTATAATGATAAAACAGAAATCGTGTAGCCGGTTATCGAAACCACGCATTTTCCAACAGAATGAAACTTCACTTAAAAATTTTCCCACCTTTTTTCCAACACATAAGGTATTATTTTCGAATATCATTCAGTTCTAAATTCTAAATTTCAATTTGGAAATCTTCCAGGACGTTTCCGAAAAATATTCAGGATATTACATTCTCCCCCCTTATAAAAATTTCGTCCTCGAAATTTCACACCGTCCTTACGTCTGATCATTCGAAACCGATCGTACGTACATTACCATGTTATCCATATTTGGAAGTCACCTCACTTTACACCCCTTCCTCTTTCAAAAATTACATATTCCATACCCAATACAAGCTATGCTATTTCAAAAACAAAACGTATTGAAACATACATTTACACCAATAACACATCAAACTTATCATCTCAATCATTCACACGTATTCATAGAAACACACTCAAACCATTTCAAACTCATCCATCAACAGAAAATGAAAGTCGAACATGATTATATACATCCAATCACATTCATCATTCGAACGAGGAACATAACATATGTTCTTTACACTCACATACAATACAGTATTAAAATGGAGTCTTAACATTTATTTCGCATCATGTTTATTCTATATCATATATATAAATGGTGTCGATATCAAAATTTACATACGTACATATCCCATCGCACATACAACTTTGTATGGCTGACTACATAACTTACATAACCATCACAATACTCAAAAGATATATGACTAATCATAATCTTACATATTCTTATAACGAGCATAATCTTTTATATCAACCAATACATTCATTGTCACAGCCAGAAGTGACCCAATAACCATAGTGCTCTTATGATATTGATAGTCTGAAATCTGTCAATCTCTATCATTATTCAAAATAGAAAGTATTAAAAGACCTCTTTAAAAAACCATTTCAAAAATACATTTGAAAAAACTCTTTTATTGTAAACAAAATCAGTTTCAAAATCCATTATCGTAAATCCAAATCGAGCATCCATCATAACTCATTGGACGAAACATAAAAAAAGACCCAATGCCCGAATCACATGCACAGATCGGACAATGAACAAAATGATCCCCTATCGACAGAGGATCTGGTCATCCCACTACAGTTGGGCAAACCTCTATACAAGCATCATAGAGGGTCAAAAATATAAAATCATCAAGCACCGTGGCATAAATAGATTTTCGAGCGTTTCGACGGAAACAAGTTTTATAATTTTAAAAAAATTAAAATAATTTTCGAGCATCGAGGCGAAAACATAATATCAAGCACCCCGACGGAAACATATCAATAAATCTCAAAACATGAAAACGTGAATCAAACATCGCGGCATAAATATTTTCTTTTTATTCTTTACAATCAAAATCAAAACCTCAAAAAATTTCTTTCTTTCTTTCTTTCATTTCCTTTCTCTTTTCAAAACACTTCTATGCCAAAAATCAAATACCAAGTTTTCAAAATATGTGTCAAAATATCCGTTCATATTTCAGACTATCAATATCATAGAATTACTCGTACCTCAAAACACCTGGAATTCACATTACTTACTTATATATATACCTATATAAACCACATATTTTTAACTTAATATTCCTACACACACACACACACACACGCACACATATATATATGAATATTCATAACATACAAACATCTACCGACAATCTGAATCATCCATATCAATCAAGCTCATAGAACATCATACCATATACCACAAATCAATTAACAACATAAGACCTATATAGTCTATACGTAGTAGAAAACTTACTCAGACGAGCAGAAAACCTGTAGCTGCAGTCACCAACACCTAAAACTTTACTCTAATACCACAACTGTAACACCCCGCCAGAGGCAGGATACTACCGGCAGGTGACATGATTGATCCATCTCAATAAATTTGTAACGACCGGTAGTTTAGCTATTATTACGTTGTAGCACTATGGTATTGTTGGACGAAGTAAATATAAAATAACTTATGTTGAGACTCAAATGTACTCATGAGATGATTTTGAGAACGATCGATTAATCCTTCGAAATCCCGGGACGAGACTGTACCGTATTCCCATTGGACAACCAATAGAATTTTGGGCATAACTGTTTCATACGATCTATAATTTTTATGAATTTTATATCATCGGAAATCTGAGACCGAGACCTACAACTTCTACGTTAAATATGTTCCCAAATTCGGACTAGAACTGGGTCAAAAATACAAGTTAAAATCTATATGAATAGTAATTTCGGACCCAAATGATAAAATCTCCATATTTCTCCATTTCTCTACAAACTTCTACATTGTTCTTTGTGTCAATTAAGTCCCACTATATAAAGGGACTACTATTCATCAATACCAAAAGAAGGAGAAGCAAAATATAAAAGAAGGGTGAGGAAGCCGAGAGAAAAAAAGAGGGAAAGAGAAGAAGGAGAAGAAAGAAGGAGAAGGAAAAGAAGAGGAAGAAGAAAGGAAAGAAGAAGAAAAGAAAAGAAGAACCAAAGAAGAAAGATAGAAGCAACCACCGAGGGTGGAGAAGATTCAAAAAGTGAGGTAAAAAGACTTGACCCATAAACTTGATTTTAATTTTCATAAAGTATGATGATAGAATAGAGATTTTTTGGATTGAATTTGGGGAGGTTGAATTCGGTGAAGGCAGATTCTGCTCCTGGGAAACATCGGCACATCGCGACGCTGGTAAGGCAGAAAAGAGAAAGAAATCCAGCATTAGCTCGTCGTGACGTGCATGAGCCTTACGTTGTGAAGCAACGACCAAAAATAGATTTTTCTTTAAGGATGCGACGCGAAGACCAGAATTTTTAAGTCATCCCACCTCTACCCCGCGTATCAGAGACCACCCTTAAGGTCTCGTATTAGTTCACATACAAACATCACGTACTTGAATTAAGAAGTTTAACCTAGTTGCAAAACTCACCTCATAATTTATAATCTAACTAAATTACCATTTATAGACCATTACAGGAGTTGCAATCCCCTTCGACGAAATGAAATGGCTCCAGCCAGATTCCTAAAACAGTGAGTGGACACTTCTTTCTTTAAGTTGATTTTATTTACTGATTTATTTTTTCTTTATAAAATCACACTTACTTTTTTAGTACATAGTGCGTTAGCCGAGTTTGTTTTCATAATGTTTATGATTCAACATGTTTTGAGAAATGTTTTAGAAAAGAGAGATTTAAGTATGAATTTCATATTTTTCGGGGCATGAGGGAAAATTCACCTCAGTATGTAACTTGACAGTTTGGAATTGACGGATATAGTGACATGTGCACATGTGGAGGACTGTGGGGATGCTCTCAGATCATAGATCCGGGCTAGGGGACGACGATACGTAACGCCCCTAGACCCCAGTTTTTAAGCTTAGGTGGTAGCATAGATCCGCACCCCCATCTCTAGTTTGTGGTTAGGGGACGGCAATACGTAACGCCCCAAGACCACCAGTTTCAGAGACAATAGTGGCATGCTTTGGGGGAGGGCGATACGTAACGCCCCAAAGTCATGGATTTGCATTGCTGGCTCCAGTTAGGCGTATGGGGGGACGGTGATACGTAACGCCTTTATACGTCCAGGTTTTCAGACACAGAGCAGTTCACAGAGAACAGATTTTCAGTAAATGGTTTTTCAGGAAACTAGATTTTCAGTAATAGTTTTCAGAAACCAGAGTTTCAAAAGCAGTTCCAGAAAGACATAGTTTTCATAAACAAAGTTTTCATACAATCATGTTTTTGGTAATACGGTTTTGAAAACAAGAGTTTTTACATCAGTCTTTCAGATTTTGTCCACTCACTTAGATCGTACAGCGATCTAACCCCGCACCCCAGTTTATTTGGTTCCAGGTTTTCTTGAAGTACGAGCTCAGGAGGACGGATACTGATGCAGTCACTAGTGTTTGGAGTCCACCAGTTCAGAGTCAGAGTTCATAAGAGTCCAGCCTGAGTCAAAACAAAGTTGCATGTATACATAGTGTTGTATAAGTCTATATGAGTGTTTGTTAATGTTTTGTAAAGAGAAGTATATTGAGTTTAGGGTTTTGAGAAATAAAAGTTTTATACATTGTTGAGTTGGGATTATGGTCCCTGAGCATAACTTTGCATTAGATGGTTTAGAACACAGTCGGGAAGTCAGAGGCTAATGGGGTTGGTACTACCATCCCCTGCCGGTAACATATCCTAGACTCGGGGATGTTAAAAAGATGGTATCAGAGCATGGTCTAGGGAGTCAGTGACTGCAGTGGGCATAGTGCTGGGGTCTTGTATACGTAGTATGTCCAGGATACCCGTATATGAGGCAATACCTCTCCAGTATCCGATCCTCGAGTATGTCCTCAAAGATCCTCAAATAAGTTAGTAAGTATTTCCAGGACCTCCGAATCCTCTTTCCTTATTCTAGTTAAGAATCATCCAGTAATCATCCTAGAATACTCCCGAAGTTCGAAGCAAGTTAGGGAACCAGATAGTAAGTTCCAAAGAAAGTTATCTAAGAGAGTAAAAGAGAAATAATGAATGTGCAAGGATGATTAGTAGTTAGAAGTAAGACAAGATAGATGATATAGAACCAGAGCAGTAAACAAAACACAAGAACCCATAGCATTAAAAGAAAATAACGAAAGCCCCAACAAGTATTAGAGTTGCCAATAGAATTAAGATTCCACTTCTACTCAGGAAATTCTTCCAAATCAAATCATTAGTCAGTGAGATCTTCTTATAGCCAGTGAGTTCCTCGAGTAACGAAGAATAGCCAGAGAGATAACAGAAGTAAGAATCCCATATTAGCCTTGAGAACCCCAACGCACCTAGATGCCAAAAGGATTTAGAGAACTCCAGATACCCAAACCCCGATTCAGATCAGCAAGCAAGAAATAGAAACGATTAGTTACCTTACCCCTAACAATACGATAGAAACAAGACCTTAAACTATCCAGTCTTCGAAATAGACTCTACCAGATAAGGAAGATGTCCTGACAGAGCCTGCCTCATACCTACCCTATATGAGAGATAGACTCTACCAGGACATAGAGCACCAGAATAAGGATGCCGAAACTCGTTAAGATATAAGATGTTTACCACAAATCCTTATCAGCATAGGCATAGACGACCATAAGGAGTTTGATGAGAGTTCGCGCAGGATATTGGAAGGGAGATCATTCGGAAAAAGACAAGGATACTAGGAAGAGAACCCAGTATAGCCCCGAGAACAAGACAAGTTAGCATAAGATTTGTAGCACCAGTAAAAGTCCACATGATAAACCAATACGGTAGAACCTAAAGATCCGCCCACCAGCCAGTAGAAAACCATAGAAGTATAAAAGAACAGACCCATGAGATTAGGGATGTTTATAAGTGATGAAAGTACTAGTACGGACCATAGAATAAAGTGCCCTAGATGTGATGGTTGGCAAGAGCAAAAAATAGAGATTTAGTAAAAAGCCAGAAGAGTGAACCACCACTAGCCTCAGTAATATGGTGTAGAGCCAAGGAATAAGATGAGCAGACAGTAAGAATGAAATATGAGTGTCAAGGGGATTTAGTACGTATAGTGACAGAAGAAAAGAAGCTTGGAGATAGTAAGATAAGTGAAGACCCCATAGAAACCAATGAAGTGTAATGAATCTTAAGACATGGAGTAGTTGACCGGTCCTCGTGGAACCAATGACGACCTTCTCTTCCAGAAACCTCAACTGAGATAAGAAAAAAATAAGGGAATACAAGGAATTAAGATATGAGGGGAAAGACTAGGTAAAAAAAAGTAATACCTGAATCGGAGATTTAGTAAAAGATGTCCTGGATATTTGAATTGAAAGAGAATTTTAGGAGAATAGATATGTAAGAAGTTCAAGGAACTGAGATAAGAAAGAAACCTACGCAACAGGGAAGCTTATTAGGGAGGAATAACAAGAGAGTATAGTGAGACTCAAGAGAAAAAGTAATAATTTTAGAAGGTTAAACAACAATGTAAGATAAGAAAAAGACAGAGGCAGTATGAAAAGTTCCTAGAAAGTACGACCTTAGAAGAAATTCCCTATAGAGACAATAAGTCCAAATAGTTGAAGGCAATCAAAGATGAAGTTGGAAAAGGTAAATCAGATAATTTTAATAGAAGTACCTCAGTGTGAGAAAGACGCCATACCCATATTCATAGAAGATTCTAAGTTTATAATTCAACAGTAAGCGACCCCATATCACCATAACCAGAAAGGTTACAGAATAAGGTCCCACTCTCCCAACCCTTGATAGACAACAACAATAGAAGTGGATCTTGATGATTGCCTCAAGATACTCCTAGGAATGAGTTAAAGAATAGTGGAGGAAGATCGTCAAACTAATATGAGGCCAGAGTAAACGGACGAGACGACCCCAAGGTAAAGAATCGGAAAAGTTATATAACAGAATGGTATAAGGATAAGAAGCAATCAAGCGACAACAGAGATATAAAGGAATCAATGTTAGACACAGTAATAAATAGAGAAAGGAAATGATATCTTTGAAATAAGGAACTGGAGGCTGATGAGTGGTAATTATATCACTATTTCCCACTCATTTAACCTAATAGTTAGTATAGTTTTCTTGAGTTTTGTGAATCTTTTGATGTGTTTTGTGTTATTTTGTAGATAAATAAAGTTTCAGGACATTCTGGAGGTGATTTGAGGCCAAAACAGTGAAAAACAGACAAAAGGGCATTTTGGTCATTAGGCGTGTCGCGACGTGCAGGCTGCGTTGCGACGTCTAACGTGCGCAACAAGCTTGCTAACGTGCACCGGTGACACATGTCAGAATCTGAGAAGTTTGACTTTGCTAAGTACGCCAGACTTTGCTAACGTGTGCCGTGCCACGTGTCACCATCATAGCCGATCTGCTAACGTGCACTGTGCCACATGTCATCATCCTATGGTACCAACAATCGCCATGACCACGTGTCGCCACACGTCACTCCACGTGACTGCAACGTCATCATCCACATCACCCGGTTGACCGAGTCAAAGTGCCACGTCATCACCACGTCATCATCAACCAATCACAGCGTGCCACATGTCGCAATCCTACGGTGCCGACAATCACTTTCGCCACGTGTCGCCACGTCAGTGCAATATCACTGCCACGTCAGCACAATTATTAAGTTAATCATTTGCAATTGCCACATCAGCGGATAAGAATCTGAGCTGACGAATCAGAGAGCGCCACATCATCACGTCGCGACGCAAGAAGAAACTTATGCATCGCGACGCGATGGGGTCACCGAGGCCTATAAATCGAGCTCGAAATTTCAGTTTCAGATGTACCTTCCTCTCTGAATTCTCTGATGTAATAGGGAGTTTTTCTATCTAGTTTGTTCTAATTTCAGTTTTGTAATTAATTTTAATTAAGTTTTGTAATAGTAATAGTAAAGTAATTTACTTTCTTTACTTTTTACAGTTTTTACTATTCAACCATGAGGAGGTAACTTCCCCAGGCTATGGTGAAAGGTAATTCTTTTACTATTGCTATTTAGATTAATCTCCCTTATATAATATATTCACTATTTAAAATTTGACTTAAAAATGATACCGCTATATTGGTCGGTTGGTAATTCATTTTAAACTGGTTTAAACATGACTAAGCAAGGATACCCGCCATATTTTTCGGTTAGTAATTAAATTTTCTTACCGCCTATATGGCAGGTTTATTTTGGTTCCACCTTTATGGCTGGTTGGACTTAATATTGACTTAATTAGGTTACCGCCTATATGGCTGGTTGGTAAAATAATCACAAGTTAATATATTATATTAAGGGAGATATCTAATTAGTAATTAGTAAAAGTTGATCCTTTTACCTTATCATTTTATTTTATTGTAATTTACTTTTCAGCTTTTACTTTACCGTAATTACTTTTCAACATTTTTTACTTTATGTCTTTTATTTTACTAGCCTTAGTTATGTGTTGTAACTAAATTAGTTATTTAGGGTTGTGATAAAATCTAATATCACCGGTTTATAAGGGGTTATTTTGTAGTTTGGTAATTTAAAGGTTTACTTATTAAGTCTTAAGCTTAATGCGTCTTGTTAACTGGCCATTAATAAGATTGATCTGGTAAATCTAAAATAAACTTGACAACGGAATTTTAGGTTTCAGTCTTAGACTTAATAGCCCACGATCTTCCTTGATGATATATAACCCTTTAATATACCTGTCAGGAGGAGGTAGCCATAATTTTAACTTAAACTTAATGAATCCAGATAATTTGGTTGACATAGACATATGGTTCAATTAGGTTAAATTGGGTATTTGCGTCTGACCATCGACAGAGGCTTTCGCATAATTTTGTGTTCCAGGTTAGTAAACCGATAAATTACACAAACATAAAATAACCACTTCATCTTTAAAAAGATATTAGAAATATTCACAACCTTGGATAGTTTCATAATATTGAATTTTCTTAAACATACTTTCGTGCAATTTTATTTACTTGTTTTTAAATTTAGAATCATCACCATTTCAAATCAATCAAACAACCTATTAGATACTAGTAATCATTTGACCTCATAAAATTAATAGATTAGGTATTAAGTCCTCGTGGGATCGATACTTTTTATACTACTTGAACGATACGTGCGCTTTCGTTATCGCGTGTGTGTAAGCACCGGTCAAGTTTTTGGCTCCATTGCCGGGGACTTATTTATCTTTCACTATTAGTTTAGTGGTTAGATACCTTTACTTGTATCTAATTTCTTTTTACTTATTGTTGTTGTTTTCTTGTGTTTCAGGTTCTCAGAAACTACATGAGACAACCAGAAGCTTTGAACTCCGACCGCTTGACCCAGAAATTGAAAGAACCATCAGACAGTTGAGAAGGAAAGACGAGAAGGCCAAGAAGCTTTAGTCAACATGGAACCTGAACCTTTGGAAGTTGCACCACCAATACCCATTCGAGACAGAACCATTCCGGTGGTTGACAGACTCATTTCTTGTATTGGACTTCCCCTCTTACCATCAAATGTGGGTGATATCAAAACATGCATTCAGATGATTCAGCAGTCAGTGCAGTTTGGAGGAAAAGCAACTGAAGACCCTAATACCCACATCATCAACTTCCTGGAAGTTTGCGGCACTTTCAATTACAACTGAGAAGCTGAAGAAGCAATAAGACTGCGTGTTTTTCCATACTCCTTGAAGGACAGAGCTAAAGCTTGGCTACATTCACTACTAGCAGGTTCCATCACAACTTGGAACAATCTAGCCACCAAATTTCTTGCAAAGTACTTTCCACCAGCCAGAACTGGAAAGCTGAGGAATGAAATCACATCCTTTGTGCAACAAGACTCGGAAACTCTCTACGAAGCTTCAGAAAGGTACAAAGATTTGCTCCGGAAATGTCCTCACCATGATTTTCCAAAATGGCTTCAAGTCCAAACTTTCTATAATGGATTTTCTGGACTGATGAGAACCACAATCGATGCTGCCGCTGGAAGAGCTTTAATGGAAAAAGGAGAAGATCAAGCCTTGGACCTAATCGAAGAAATGGCTAACAACAATTCCTTATCGCCAACAGAAAGGAGCATGATCCAAAGAATTACAGGAATTTATGAAAGTGGAGCCAATACAGCAGTCAACGCCAAGCTGGATCAAATATGAAAATTCATGGAGACTCTTACCACTGGATCCACAAGTTCACCATATGGAGGAGCACAAGAACCAAACCAGCTCGAAGAAATGGTGAATTATGTCAACAATTTCAACAGACAGGGGAACAATCCATATTCCAACACCTACAACCCATGGTGGAGGAATCATCCCAATTTTTCATGGAGCAACAATTCAAGGCAAAAGAACTATCCACCACCTGGATTTCAGCAACAGAACAAAGGCCAAGAGCAGACAAATGAACCAGGAATAGCAGAAGTGCTGATTCAGTTAAAAAAAGTACGATGCTATGTTTCAGAGCCAATCAGCTTCTATCAAAGCATTGGAGAATCAAATCGGAAAACTGGCTAATGCTCAGAGTTACAGACCGCCAGGTAATCTTCCCAGCAACACAGAACCAAATCCAAGGAACCGAGGGAAGCAGCAATGTCAAGCCATTACCTTAAAAAGTGGTACTGAGATCAACAAAGATGTTGGAATCAAGGCAACAATTGAGGAAGTTCCAAAAGATGCAGTTCCACAGATGGAGGAAAAAGAAGCAAAGGAAAAAGAAAAAGATCATATCACTCCACCTCCACCTTTTCCTCAGCGTCTTCAGAAAAACAAACTGGACAAACAGTTTGCTCTATTCTTAGAGGTGTTCAAAAAGCTGCATATCAACATTCCATTTGCAGAAGCCTTGGAAGAAATGCCCAGTTATGTCAAATTCATGAAAGTCATTCTTTCACGAAAATGGAGATTGGGAGACTACGAGACAGTAGCATTAACGGAAGAATGCAATGCCATCATTCAGAGGAAACTTCCCCCGAAGTTGAAAGATCCTGGCAGTTTCACTGTCCCATACACCATTGGAGAACATTAAATCGGTAAGGCTTTATGTGATTTAGGAGCCAGTGTTAACTTAATGCCTTTTTCTATTTACAGGAAACTACAAATCGGAGAAGCAATGCCTACCTCAGTCTCATTGCAACTTGTTGATCGAACACTTGTATTTCCAAGAGGTGTTGTTGAAGATGTGCTGGTCAAAGTCGACAAACTCATTCTTCCAGCAGATTTCATTATCCTTGACATGGAAGAAGACAAAGAAATACCTATCATTCTTGGGAGACCATTCTTGGCTATAGGTAAAACTGTGATTGATGTGCGAAAAGGAGAACTGACCATGAAAGTGCAGGATCAATAAGTTACCTTTAATGTTTTCAAAGCCATGAAATTCTCGAGCGATAAAAAGGAAGAAGAATGCTTCAGAGTTGATGTTGTTGATAGTATCGTTCAGAATACTGAGCCAAATCCCACGATACACTTGAAGCTTGCATCACCAACATGACTAACAGCGAGCTAGATGCTGAAATCCTGGAATGTATCAACTACCTTGATAAACCATTCTGATTCAAATCGACACAACAAATGGAAAGCCTGGAACTACCAAAGAAAGATTGAATCAAGCATTCGATTGAAGAACCACCGCAGTTGGAACTAAAGTTACTTCCGAGCCATCTCAGGTACGTATTTCTTGGAAACTCTTCTGAATTACCTGTTATTCTTTTTTCTTCACTAACATTGGAGCAGGAAGAAAAACTACTAAGAGTATTACGAGAACACAAAGAGCCATTGGCTGGACTATAGCAGACATTCGAGGCATTAGTCCATCATTTTCCATGCACAAGATTCTGATGAACGATGAGTACAAACCCACAGCGGAGCATCAATGGAGACTCAATCCAATCATGAAGGAGGTCGTGAAGAAAGAAATTATCAATGGTTGGATGCTGACATCATTTACCCCATCTCATATAGTACTTGGGTAAGTCCTATACAGTGTGTGCCAAAGAAAGGATGAATTATGTGGTCACCAATGAAAGAAAGAAATGATTCCAACAAGAACGGTGACTGGATGGAGAGTATGCATGGACGACAGGAAGCTGAACAAAGCCACGAGAAATGACCATTTTCCGCTTCCATTCATTGATCAGATGCTGGACAGATTGGCGAGACATGAGTTCTATTGCTTTCTGGATGGATATTCAGGTTACAATCAGATTTCCATCGCCCCAAAATATCATGAGAAAACCACATTTAAATGTCCCTATGGTACTTTTGCTTTCCGTAGGATGCCATTTGGATTATGTAATGCCCCCGCCACTTTTTAGCGTTGCATGATGGCCATATTCTCAGACATACTGGAGTAGAGTATGGAGGTATTCATGGATGACTTTTCTGTGTTTGGAGATTCTTTTAACCATTGCTTACAAAATCTGGAACATGTGTTACAAAGGTGCCAAGATACCAACCTGGTACTCAACTGGGAGAAATGCCATTTTATGGTACAGGAAGACATTGTTCTTAGAAATCGGATCTCACAAAAGGGAATCGAGGTAGACAAAGCAAAGATTGAAACAATTGAAAAACTACCTCCATCAACATATGTCAAAGGGATTCGGAGCTTTCTCGGACATGCAGGTTTTTACAGGAGATTTATCAAAGACTTTTCCAAGATTGCTAAACATCTATGCAATCTTCTAGAGAAGGATGTGCCTTTCAACTTCACCAAAGAATGCCATGAAGCTTTTGAGATCTTAAAACAGAAGCTGATTTCTGTCCTCATCAAAGTAGCACCAGACTGGACCCTTCCATTTGAAGTGATGTGTGATGCTAGTGATTTTACTGTAGGTGAAGTTTTGGGACAACGCAAAGCAACCATTTTCCACACCATTTACTACTCCAGCAGAACTTTGAATGAAGCTCAACTCAACTACACAACCACCGAAAAGGAGTTGCTCGCAGTTATGTACGCTTTTGAAAAATTCCGCTCCTATCTGCTGGGTCCCAAAGTGGTGGTCTACAAAGATCATTCAGCAATCAAATACTTGATCACGAAGAAAGATGCCAAACCCAGATTAATTTGTTGGATACTTCTTCTGCAAGAATTTGACGTGGAAATTTGAGACAGGAAAGGGACAGAGAATCAGGTGGCAGATCATCTATCGAGGCTTGAGAATGGAGAAACAGCTGGCAAAGAACTGACAATCAAAGAAACTTTTCCAGATGAACAGCTGTTTGCCATGAAACAGCAGGATGTCCCTTGGTATGCTGACTATGTCAACTTCATTGTATTAGGAAAATGGCCATTGGAATAGACAACTCAGCAAAGGAAGAAATTTTTCAAAGAAGTCAAGCACAATGTTTGGGATGAGCCGTACCTGTTAAAACATTGTGCTGGTCAATTATTGAGACGGTGTGTTCCACATACGGAGGTCAACAATATTTTACAGTACTGTCATTCATGGGTATTGATTTCATGGGACCCTTTGTTCCATCATTCGGAAACCTGTACATCATGGTTGCTGTAGACTACGTCTCCAAATGGGTCGAAGCAATTGCACTGCCATCCAATGATTCAAAAGTGGTGATTAAATTCCTGAAAAAGAAAATTTTCACTCGGTTCGGAACACCTCGGGCAATTATCAGTGATGGTGACACATATTTCTGCAACAAATACTTTGATGCACTCCTATCCAAATATGGAGTTACTCACAAAGTTTCCACTGCTTACCATCCACAGTCAAATGGACAGGTTGAAGTTTCAAATAGGGAAATCAAAATAATCTTAGAGAGAACTGTTGGATCAACAAGGAGGGACTGGTATACTAAACTAGATGATGCATTATGGGCCTACCAGACAGCTTACAAGACACCCATTGGTATTACCCCATATCGATTGGTGTTTGGGAAAGCATGCCATTTGCCAGTTGAGCTTGAGCACAAGGCGTACTGGGCACTAAAGAAGTTGAATCTTGAATCACAAGCTGCAGGAGAGAAACGACTTCACCAACTCAACGAATTGGAGGAATTTCACTTACAGGCTTATGAGAATGCCAGATTGTACAAAGAAAAGACCAAGAAATGGCATGACCGAATAATAGTGCATAGACAGTTGGAACCAAGGCAGCAGGTGTTGTTGTACAACTCAAGGTTGAAACTTTTCCTTGGAAAGTTGAAATCAAGGTGGTCAGGTCCTTTTGTTATCACTCAGGTTTTACCTTATGGAGCTGTGAGTTACTAGATCCCAACACCAACAACACATTCAAGGTTAACAGTCAATTGTCAAGCACTACTGGGGAGAATCATTTGAGCGACAAAAAGAAAGTGTCACACTTTCAGATCCAGCCTAACGTTCGAAAAGTCACGTCTAGCTGACGACGTTAAACTTAGCACTCGCAGGGAGGCAACCCATAGAATTTGTGTATATATTGTGATTTGGTGTGATTTCATTTTGTGTGTTTAGTTTTCGCAGGTTAATTCATTTCAAGATGAAAGAAGCTCTCGCAATTCTACACAAGTAATTTCCTTATCTCCCTCAAAAATCTCTGATGAAAGTTTACAAAGCTCGCTTGGAACAGATGAGACTACTAACAATCCATGGTGTTCCTAATGACATTCGTTGGGTAATTGAAGCACGAGTCCGATTGGCAGGTGAGTCTTCTGACTCTTTTATTTCACATTTGCCTGGTTTTGGAAAAGCACATATGCAAAGAAACATAGAGCTAAGCAAATGGGTGTTTGTTACAAATGTGCACACTGGAATTACAATACTCGTTGTCATTCTTTAGGAATAGTGTCTGATAATCGCGAAGACAAAATTAAATTCATTATGGATGGCTTGAGTAAGGAGTCTTTAGATGATATATCTTCGACTCTTGAGACGCATCCCAGTGGATATGTTCACATAGCCATTCGCAAATTACATACACAATTCCAAAAAGAAAGACAACAGTTAAGTCTTAGGAATCTGACTCAAAAAGACCATGTTTGCCAATTTATAAGAAAATTGGATGGGAAGCTTGTCCCTGACGCATAGACGTCAATCAAGTCGCTACTTTTCTTTTACATATTACATCTCTTTGTCTTTTCCTAATAATTGTAATTTTTTTGTTGTTTTCTTTCTCCGACAGGATCCAGACCTTTTTTACTATCATGATTCATTTTACTGTTTAACTAATAATTATCATTTGGCAGGTACTAGTGATATTATTTTACTCACCCTTTTCAGGTGTTATAAATTCAACTCATCATTGCACTTTCGAAGACATCCAGAGAAAAACATGGAAGCCACTTCAAGAAGACGAGTTGAAAACATATGTGTGTTTTGCGGTACTAGTGTTGGTGTTAAGCCACAATACTTAGAGGCATCACAGGAATTGGGTCGAATCTCAGCTGCAAGGAATATGCACTTAGTATATGGCGGAGGCAATCTTGGACTTATGGGGATCGTTTCAAAAGTAGTATAGGAATGAGGCAGTCATGTTTTGGGAATCATCCCAAAACCTTTGGCAGAAGCAAATCTTATTCGACCATCAAACGGAGAGGAACTTATCGTGCTAGGTATGTCTGAACGATTGGTAGAAATGATTAACCGTGCTGATGCTTTTATTGCTTTGCCAGGTGGCTTGGGTACATTGTAGGAAACTTTTACAGTGTTATCTTGGGCAAACTTGAACATACACCAAAAACCGCTTGGACTGTACAACGTTGAAGGATTTTATGATTTTCTTTGTGTGTTTCTTGATTATGCCTGGAGAAATGGGTTCGTGTCAAAACCTATGAAAGAACTCCTCTTTACTGCCAGAACTGCTCCAGATCTAATTGACCAAATCTTAATCTATGAACCATAAATTGACCATATCCTTTCAAAGATAATTTGGTCCGAGGACGATCATGGTAAGAGTCGTCGGATTAATCTGGATCTTAACCTTTAATTTTCATGTAGAATTTCAGCTAACCAGGTACTATCTTCTAAACTCTTCTTCTACTTTTTAAGACATTGGAGACAATGTCTTATTTAGGTTTGGGGGAGGGAATTAGTTGATCAGTATCTTGTTTTTAGTTGTGTGTTTTTTTTTAGTCCAAAATTTTTCGAAAAAATACAAAAAAATTGAAAAAATTGAAAAAATTGAAAAAATATTTTGCGTTTTTGCGTTTTTATTTTGACTAAAAAGGTGAAATTGGTAAGAGATAGTTGTGTAAGGAGTTTCCACTCCTGAGACGTATTTCAAACATATTTCGGAACAAGTTAATTTTTTTTATTTCCTTTTGAATTATTTAATTTGTGAATTCTCCATAATACTGACTAAAATGGATATTCATATGCTTAGTTGGCAGGTATTATCAACATGCATGGTGACATACAGACATGGGTTGTAATTGAAAAGTTTGTAATATTCAGTGCTCTAGTTTAATTAGAGAAAGCATCTCAAAAAGTGATGGAGTAAAAAAAAACGTCTGAGATCCGAGTTATTAAGTCTGTAAGGGTGTTTTAACACCTAGTGCCCTAAAGCCAACTGGTTTGGGAGTCACTGGCCCAAAGCTCGTTACATGGATCAAAGATGTTGCCAAATAAATATATATATCTGAAGTCTGAGTAATTAAGTCCGTAGGGGTGTCTTAACACCTGGTGCCCTAAAGCCAACTGGTTTGGGAGCCACTGACCCAACACTCGCTACATAGATGGAAGATATTGTATATAAATAAAAAAAAATCAGAAAAAAATCAGAAAAATTATTCCATTGCTACAAAAAGGTGTGAATTCTGATAAAACTTTAAGACAAAAATATTACTCACTTATCAACTGCACTTGTGACTGTTGTGGGCAAAAATGAGTTGTTTAATATTTTGTCGGCTGTTTATATGGAGAATGGTAAATATAATAGGAGAATTTACTTATTCGGTAATTTATAATGAAACAAAACAACTATTGACTTAGAGTAGAAGTTTCACCTGATTAGTCACTAACTTCTTTATTCTATTTTCTCTTGTCTTTTTGCTTTTGTGTGCATTAGTTTTATTATCTTTTTACTTTTAGGGGTATCGTTGATGTAAACCCTCACGAGACTATAACTCGTCCACTAGGGACACCTAGGGGTTTAAAGGCTTGTTGCATATGCTGAATACAACCGTGATCCCTACGAAAGTGGCTTAGTTAAATTTTAATTGTTTCTTGTATTTTATTTTATTTTTTTGCTCGAGGACTAGCAAAATTTTAGGTTTGGGGGTGTGATGAGCGGAAAATATATCAATATTTACCGCCCCTTTTACTTAATATTTTATTTAGTTTCTCGGGTTTGATGAACGTTTGATGTTTTTTAGTTTATTTTACAGATAAAATAATATTGGGACACAATGAAATCATTTAGGATGAAATGTGGGTCAAATAAGGGCAAAAATTGGACTTGACATATTAATTTTGGAGATTGGAAACTTGAAAGGGCGTTTTAACGAAGTGCAGTTTTATAAATTCCAATTTTGCGCATCTGTCGTATTTTGGGCATAATGTTTTACTCAGATATCGGATTGAGTTGATTCAAGTTCTAGATTAAGGAAGACTCAAAGATATACAACTTTGAAAGAGAAAATAATTTCGAATTCTGAAGATTTCATGCCCGAAATTGATAAACCATCCAAAAGTATGTTGTGTGTAATTATTAAAGTCACTTTCAATCATTTTCAAAGCAAAAAAATAAATTAATAAATAAATAATAAAAATTATCAAATCACCACCAAACATGATAAACAATTAGTTGAGAAATTAATAATGGATTTGGTGGAGCAATTAGTGGAGAAATTAGGGGAGCAATTAATTATAGATTTGGTGGATGATTTGATGGAGGCAAAATTTTGCTTATAAATACCAAGCCATTTCATTTGTAAAATTCATACTTTCTTCTAAGGAATTCCTTAAGAATACTAAGAAGATTGTATCTTGTATGTTTATTTACAGCTTTTAGTAATTAATTTCCGCTTTCGTACTTTCTTTTCTTTACTTTTCAGTTTTTACTTTCCGCAATTTACTTTTACGCACAATAATTTACTTTATTACTTTTTACAGTTTTTACTATTCACCATGAGGAGGTAACTTCCCCAGCTAGGGTGAAAGGTAATTCTTTTACTGTTACTATTTAGATTAATCTCCCTTAAAAATAATATATTCACTATTTAAAATATTGACTTAAAAAGGATACCTCCAGATTGGTCGGTTGGTAATTCATTTTAATCAGGTTTAAACCTGACTAATCAAGAGATACCGCCAGATTGGTCGGTTGGTAATTAAATTTTCTTACAGCCTATATGGCAGGTTATTTTGGTTCCGCCTTTATGGCTGATTGGACTTAATTTGACTTGATCAGGTTACCGCCTATATGGCTGGTTGGTAAAATAATCACAAGTTAATATATTATATTAAGGGAGATATCTAAATAGTAAATAGTAAAAGTCGATCATTTTACCTTAGCATTTTATTTTATTTTTCAGCTTTTACTTTATGTCTTTTACTTTTCTGCATTTTTATTTTTATGTCTATTACTTTTAAGTTTTTACTAGCCATAGTTATGTGTTAGTTATCTGGGGTTGTGATGAATTATAATATCACCGGTTTATAAGAGATTATTTTATAGTTTGGGTAATTTAAAGGTTTACTTATTAAGTCTTAAGCTTAATGCTTCTTGTTGTCTGATCAACAATAAGATTGATGTGGTAAATCTAAAATGAACTAGACATAGGGATTTTAGGGTTCAGCCTTAGACTTAATAGCCCACGATCTTCCTTGAGGATAGATAACCCTTTAATAGATTTCCTTACAGGATATACATATACTTGTCGGGCGGGGGTAGCCATAATTGGAACTTAAACTTAATGAATCTAGATAATTGGTTGACATAGACATATGGTTCAATTGGGTTAAACTGGGTATTTGCGTCTGACCATCGACAGAGGCTTTTGCATAATTTAGTGTTCCAGGTTAGTAAACCGATTTATTACACAAACAAAAATAACCAATTCATCTTTAAAATGATATTGGAGGAAATCCCAACCCTAGATAGTTTTTAATATTGAATTTTCTTAAGCCTACATTCGAGTAATTTTATTTACTTGTTTTTAAATTCAAAACCTTCATCATTTCAAATCAATCAATCAACATGTTAGATACTAGTAATCATTTGACCTCATAAAATTAATAGATTAGGTATTAAGTCCTCATGGGATCGATACTTTTTATACTACTTGAACGATACGTGCGCTTGCATTATACGCGTGTGTAAGCACCGGTCAGGGACACATGTCAGAATCTGAGAAGTTTGACTTTGCTAACGTGTGCCGATCTTTGCTAACGTGCGCCGTGTCACGTGTCACCATCACAGTCGATCTGTTAATGTGCGTCGCGCCACGTGTCATCATCCTATGGTGCCGATAATCGCCATGACCACGTGTAGCCACGTGTCACTCCACGTGTCTGCGACGTCATCGTCCACATCACCAGTTGACCGAGTCAAAGTGCCACATCATTGCCAAGTCATCATCAACCAATCACAGCATGCACGTGTCGCAATCCTATGGTGCCGACAATCACTTTCGCCATGTGTCGCCACGTTAGTGCCACATCAGCACAATTATTGAGTTAATCATCCGTAATTGCCACGTCATCGGATAAGAATCCGAGCCGACGAATCAAAGAGCGCCACGTCATCGCGTCGCGACGTAAGAAGAAACTTACACATCGCGACGCGAGGGGCTCACCGAGGCCTATAAATAGAGCTCCAAATTTCAGTTTCAGATGTATCTTCCTCTCTGAATTCTCTGATGTAAATAGTGAGTTTTCTATCTAGTTTGTTCTAATTTCAGTTTTGTAATTAATTTTAATTACGTTCTGTAATAGTAATAGTAATTTACTTTCTTTACTTTTTACAGTTTTTATTATTCAACCATGAGGAGGTAACTTCCCCATGCTATGGTGAAATGTAGTTCTTTTACTATTGCTATTTAGATAATCTCCCTTAATTATAATATATTCACTATTTAAAACTTGACTTAAAAAGGATACCGCTATATTGGTCGGTTGGTAATTCATTTTAAACTGGTTTAAACCTGACTAAGCAAGGATACCGCCAGATGGTCGGTTGGTAATTAAATTTTCTTACCGCCTATATGGCATGTTTATTTTGGTTTTGCCTTTATGGCTGGTTGGACTTAATATTGACTTAATTAGGTTACCGCCTATATGGCTGGTTGGTAAAATAATCACAAGTTAATATATTATATGAAGGGAGATATCTAATTAGTAATTAATAAAAGTTGATCCTTTTACCTTAGCATTTTATTTTATTGTAATTTACTTTTCAGCTTTTACTTTACCGCAATTACTTTTCAGCATTTTTTACTTTATGTCTTTTATTTTACTAGCCCTAGTTATGTGTTGTAACTAAATTAGTTATCTAGGGTTGTGATAAAATCTAATATCACCGGTTTATAAGGGGTTATTCTATAGTTTGGGTAATTTAAAGGTTTACTTATTAAGTCTTAAGCTTAATGCGTCTTGTTAACTGGCCATTAATAAGATTGATCTGGTATATCTAAAATAAACTTTTTAGAGGAATTTTAGGTTTCAGCCTTAGACTTAATAGCCCACGATCTTCCTGAGGATAAATAACCCTTTAATAGATTTCCTTACATAATAGACATATAGAGTAGCCATAATTGGAACTTAAACTTAATGAATCCAGATAATTTGGTTGACATAGACATATGGTTCAATTGGGTTAAACTGGGTATTTGCGTCTGACCATCGACAGAGGCTTTCGCATAATTTTGTGTTCCAGGTTAGTAAACCGATAAATTACACAAACATAAAATAACCACTTCATCTTTAAAAAGATATTAGAAATATTCACAACCCTAGATAGTTTCCTAATATTGAATTTTCTTAAACCTACTTTCGTGCAATTTTATTTACTTGTTTTTAAATTTAGAATCATTACCATTTCAAATCAATCAAACAACCTGTTAGATACTAGTAATCATTTGACCTCATAAAATTAATAGATTAGGTATTAAGTCCTCGTGGGATCGATACTTTTTATACTACTTGAACGATATGTGCGCTTGCGTTATACGCGTGTGTGTAAGCACCGGTCAGAGGCATAGAACACGGGAGTTCTTAGTATAACATAAGACTTTCAGATACAGTTTAAGAATGAAATAAAGTAAGAGATAGTTCTGGTAAAAGAGTTAAGGGAAAAGTTGATAAGATGGAGTACTACAGAAATAAAGTAGTAGATAAGTAGCGGCCGAGATTCTAAAGAACCAATGTCTGATGAAATGGTGAGTATGAGGATGTATCTCAATGGATAACAGAGATCTAAATCAGGAAAGGTTTCCAGGATAGGGTAGGATAAAACAGAAGGTGACAAAATCCTTAGGGAAAGGTGGAGATTGAAGATGTTAGAGTGTATTAATGGTAGGATAAGAATACCTCATAAACAAAGGAAAAAGTAAAGCATATTAAGTACACAGCCTAGACTTAGTTCACCAGACCACTACAGTACGGGTAGTTTGGTAGGTATGTGGAATAATACGGAACCGAGGAGAGAAGTTATGGCAGAGTTGATGTTAGCCTATAAAGTTAATCTTCTAGGCGTATGATGATTCATGTGTATCCAATAGGTGACCTTTAAGCAGTACTATGACATGGAAGACAAATCAGGTATAAAACACCGTAACCATATTTGTATCAGCAATGAACATAAGATGTGAAAGGAACATAGACTATTGTCAGAACCGAGTCACTAAGGCCCCCAGTTATAGCAAGAAGCGCTGATTAAGCAAAAGTAAGTATACAGTTCAGCCCCAACGAAATTACTAGACCTAATTTTCTTAGTGACTATAATAGAGGATAAAAGCACATAAGGAGTCAGATCCTGCATTACAATTTATTAGTTATACAGATAAGAAGCAATAAGAAGTTATAGAGAATAACCAGTAAGCAGCCCGGCATAGACACATGTACGTATGAATCTTCCAAGATTAAAACTAAAGTACAAGAGCTCAGTTACATGAAACACAAATACCTATAGAGATAAAAGATTCGTATGTAAAGTTGGACAAACTTTATCCAATAGTTGTGCAGAATATAAAAGAAGCATTGAATTCTTGATAAAGAGATTCTTATAATATACCTTCTTATAGAATGTCAAAAGGAAGTATTGACAGTCAAGAAATAGAAGGAATGGATGTAAACCACAATCTAGTGTCATTTAGAACTATTAACTCATGCTGTTTTGGGATGGAATAAACAGTGTATAATAAAAGATTTAGGAATAGAGTTACTTGATAAGGATTTCAGCATGGCCATAATATTAAGTGATCGGCAGAAATTATAGGAACATGATGAAGAGTTTCCCCAGAATAAAGAATATAGAAGTACAGAGTATGAAACAGAAACCAAGTCAAAGGAAAGACTTAAGTAAACATGAGTTAGTTTACAGGGAAATAAGAGTTCTAGTAAGAAAAATAAGATGGTTTCGAGTTTAAGCCAGTTAGTAGTGAGATCCTAATTTTAGAAAGGATTTGAGGACGGATCCTATTTAAGGGGGGAGAATTTGTAATGACTGGTAGTTTAGCTACTATTACGTTGTAGCACTATGGTATTGTTGGACAAAGTAAATATAAAATAAATTATGTTGAGACTCAAATGTACTCATGAGATGATTTTGAGAACGATCGGTTAATCCTTCGAAATCCCGGGACGAGACTATACCGTATTCCCATTGGATAGCCCATAGTATTTTAGGCATAACATTTTCGTACGATCTCCTATTTTTATGAATTTGATATCATCGGAAAGCTGAGACCGAGACCTACAACTTCCGTATTATTCCCAAGTTCGAAATATAACTGGGTAAAAAATGCAAGTTAAAATCTGAATGAATAGTAATTTCGGACCCAAATGATAAAATCTCTGTATTTCTCCATTTCTCTACAAACTTCTACATTGTTCTTTGTGTCAATTAAGTCCCACTATATAAAGGGACTGCTATTCATCAATACCAAAAGAAGGAGAAGCGAAATAGAAAAGAAGGGTAAGGAAACCGAGAGAAAATGAGAGGGAAAGAAAAGAAGGAGAAGAAATAAGGAGAATGAAAAGAAGAGGAATGAGAAAGGAAAAAAGAAGAAAAAAAAGAAGAACCAAAGAAGAAAGATAGAAGCAACCATGGAGGGTGTAGAAGATTCAACAAGTGAGGTAAAAAGACTTTACCCATAAACTTGATTTTAATTTTCATAATGTATGATGATAGAATAGAGGTGTTGGATGCTAACTAAGTATAAATAATTGAGTTGTGATGATGTTTGAGATAAAAATTGTGAGATTAAATTATGGATTGAAGTTATTAAGTATTGGAGTTTGAATCTTTTATGAGGTATTTGAATGGATTAAATGTTAGGTATTGATGAATTAATGATTTGAATATGTAGTATTGTATGTTATATGATGTTTGGAGTAATGATTTTGGTATGGGGTTATTTGAGATTGTGTGGGATTGAATTTGGGGGAGGTTGAATTCGGTTAAGGCAGATTCTGCTCCTGGGAAACGCCGGCGCATCACGATGCCAGCAAGGCAGAAAAGAGAAAGAAATCCAGCATTAACGCATCGCGACACGCATGAAGCTTGCGTCGCGACGCGACGACCAAAAACATAATTTTCCTTTAGAATGCGACGCGAAGACCAGAATTTTTAAGTCATCCCAACTCTACCCTAGCGTATCAGTGACCATCCTTAAGTTCTCGTATTAGTTCACATACAAACATCACGTACTTGAATTAAGAAGTTTAACCTAGTTGCAAAACTCACCTCAAAATTTTAATCTAACTAAATTACCATTTACAGACCATTGCAGGAGTTGCAATCCCCTTCAACGAAACGAAATGGCTCCAGCCAGATTCCTAAAACTGTGAGTGGACACTTCTTTCTTTAAGTTGATTTCATTTACTGATTTATTTTTTCTTTATAAATCAGACTTACTTTTCCAGTATATAGGGCGTTAGCCGATTTTGTTTTCATAATGATTATGATTCAGCATGTTTTAAGAAATGTTTTAGACCCCAGTTTTCTGCACCCCCAGCTCCAGTTTATGGCTTGGGGGACGACGATACGTAACGCCCCAAAGTCATGGATTTGCACTGCTGGCTCCAGTTAGGCGTATGAGGGGACGGCGATACGTAACGCCCTCATACGTCAAGGTTTTCAGACACAGAGCAGTTCACAGAGAACAGATTTTCAGTAAATGGTTTTTCAGAAAACTAGATTTTCAGTAATAGTTTTCAGAACCCAGAGTTTCAAAAGTAGTTCCAGAAAGACATAGTTTTTAGAAACAAAGTTTTTCATACAATCATGTTTTTGGTACTACAGTTTTGAAACCAAGAGTTTTTACATCAGTCTTTCAGATTTTGTCCACTCACTTAGATCGTACAACGATTTAACCCCCCACCCCCTGTTTCTTTGGTTACGGGTTTTCTTGAAGGATGGCTTGGGAGGACGGATACTGATGCAGTCACTAGGGTTTGGAGTCCACCAGTTCAGAGTCAGAGTGCATACGAGTCCAGCCTGAGTCAAAACAAAGTTGCATATATACATAGTGTTGTATAAGTTTATATGAGTGTTTGTTAATGTTTTGTAAAGAGAATTATATTGAGTTTACGGTTTTGAGAAATAAAAGTTTTATACATTGTTGTGTTGGGATTATGGTCCCTGAGCATAACTTTGCATTTAGATGGTTTAGAACATAGTCGGGAAGTCAGAGGCTAATGGGGTTGGTACTGCCATCCCCTTCCGGGAACATCTCTTAGACTCGGGGATGTTATAAAATCAATTCAGCATGATGTATCCAAAAATTGGACAACCTAGATCACAATCCAGGATTAAAGGGAATCTAAGAAGACTTCAAACAAATAAAAGGACCTAAAGTCCGCATAAATCTTATCAAAATCATATCATAAGGGCTCTGCCTACATTATCTATTAACACTCAATGGCATATGTGCCCACCACATCATAAACAATCAAAACATTTACTAATATATATACAAACAGCGTGCTCAGAACGATAAATAAACATATTCGTTACATATGTGCGTACATATCAATACTATTTTTCTCTAACAAACTTTCTTCTGTTCAGTTATAAACTATCTTTCTCTAACCTTCTTTAATCCACGATGACCTTTCAATAGTTTAACATTTGGGTTTTATATATATTCACACATACCGTAGCATACTTTTTTATACACATGAAAATACAATTTCAGAATCCTTACACACGTGCGTACATATCAATACAACTTAGAAAACACGTTTTATAACCTCTGAAATTCACATCGGTTTCAAATCATCCATTCATCTCACATAAGCATACATAATCCATACATATCACGAGTTCCATCATACACATACACACACTCAGAAATGTTTACAGTCATCATACAACCAACTAAGAAGCACACATAACAATTGCTACATCAATGATCACATCATCCAACAAATACATAAATACGACTGGCTTATACACACAATGCTCATACGAGACTCATTACCTATTTTGGAATAGGTATGAGATGAATTCCGTCCGAATGGATTCATAACCAGCTCGACTACTACACCGTAAATCATCCAATCAAACACACACAAGCGCACACACCATATAACATATACTCATCACATTATTTCTCATAAACAATCACATACACGATAAACAATTCAAACACCATTCAAATATTCATATACATACATATATTTCAAACATACGAATATACACCTTATTACGAAATCAAATCTCTTATCTCTCACAGTTGTCATATCTCTTCATTTATCATTCAATCATATTCATTTTCAGAATTTCTATCTAGAAACTTTTAGCTCAGTATTTTTACCAAATAAACATATTCGTTCGGAGAAGACTTAGCTTTTATCATTCGTCATCTCACTTAATCATCCCAACCTCTAAACAAATAATCACATGTGCGAAACGATAGTAAACTTATCCACAATTTATCATCACATACATATACAAACTATTATGTGTTCATACACTTACATGCATCAATACATACATGTAGCCATCAAACTCATCAAACTTTTCACTTCATATTATAGCATTATCCTCAAACATTTCACTTCATATAATAGAAATGACAAAGGTCATTGTAACATCCCGCCTAGGCCAGGATGTTACCAGCATGACCCATAACTCAACCCAGGACTCAAAAACTCTCTTGACTGCAATTGGGGCGATCCATCGTCTTCAAAGTCTTCACTGCAATCATGCTGGCTTAGTATGACTGCTACTGACCTACAAAACTAACAAACTGTTGTGGTGTGAGTCATAAGACTCAGTAAGTAACCATGCTCATAACTTGAGCATACAAACTCATACAAAGTCTGAATCATGTTTCTGTATTAACCTAAACCATTTTTGTGACCATGCAAATACTTACGAGTCTGATTTAGCCATATAAATTTTATCCATTTTATTTCCATATTACTTGCTACTGATCTTTTTATCTGAACACACACATACATACTTTAACTTCTGTTTACAACATCCATATTAATCCTCAATATTAAATACATCAAGTTCTACTTTTCTAACTAACAGATTAAGATCCATCACACTTCTGCTGTGCTACTCTGATTCTTCTCTTTACCTTTCTGTATACTCTGAGCTAATCTAGATTAGACAATTATAATAACTTCCTTTCTTTTACTATCTTGAAATATCATCAAATCGGTTATACTAAAATTCTTTTTCTGTTAAACATTTAATCCACTATCACCAACCATGTATATATATCTATATGTTATCGTATCATCATGTTCTAGCATCTTTACAATATGTTCTTTCTAAGTAAACATACAACTCATACAATCATCATTAACATATATACCTTTAAATAAAATCAAGCTATCATGCACTAGTATTTTGCAAAATGTTACCTCTATATAAACATGTCACGCAACCTTTTGATGCAATCATATCATGCTTTTATGAACTATTACTTTACAACCTTTTTTTTTTCTGAAAAACTTACATGTGAATGTACTACTGCTATAATGCATTAACATCAACTATATGCATCTCAGGTGAATTACTAGAATATATAATTCATATGCATGACTTGTAAACTATACTAAACTTTAACATGCTATGCTTTTAGAAAATGCTTTCTGAAATCTTTCTGAAAATTCTCTGTTGAAAATTTTACTTGAAAACTGGTTTTTTGCTTTAAAATTCTGAATCTCTTATGAAATTGATATTTCTGGAAACTTTCTTTTTCAAAGCTTTTTCTGAAAGCTGTAACTGAAAACTGAAATCTGAAAAAATGTTTCTAAATTATGTTTCTGAAAACTGTTTACCAAAATCTGATTTCTGAAATCTAGGCACTGAAAATCTGAAAACTTTACATTGAAAGTCTGAAAGCTGAAAACTGAAAGGAAATCTGGAAACTGAAAACTGTTCTACGTCCAGGACAACAGCTCAACTGGCAACGTAGAACTCTGGCATCTCTGAAGCTGGTGGTGCCCTACGTCCATGACAACAGCTCAACTGGCAACGTAGAGCTCTACACCCAGGACAACAGCTCAACTGGTAGTGTAGCCACCAAACCAGGATTTCGGGGATCTGTCAACCCTAGTCCTGCTCGAGGATCTGAGAGCGTCCCCTCAGTCCTCTACATGTGCACGTGTCTCTGAATCCATCAATTTCATAATATCTGTCAATTCCAACTGTAATAGTTACATACTGGGGTGAGGTTTTACCTCATGCCCCGAAAATCATATAAAAACTGCGGATAAACTTTTTTAAAACTTAAATCAAATCTTAAGACTGTAAGAAGCATCTTTTGAAATACATCTCTTTCAAAAACATTTGAAACTATTCTTTGTAACACTTTGAAACTTAAAAAAAACATTCTTAGCTTTAACTTAACTTCTGAAAACCATAACATATAGGTATGCATATGCATTTTTTATACTATCATACATGTACATGCATTCATTCTTGCGTATTTATGATACATTGAGACTATTCATTTACATGCACCTTTTATGCTCACACAAAACTTATCTTGTTATAGTAATATTTATTTACATACTTACATACATCTAAATCAACATGCTCAAAGATCTCTTTTACATATGCTCATATACACATATACTCTATGCTCACTTAATCATGCATCAAAATACTTATATACAATATACATACATGTAAGATACATGCTTATTTATTTCTCCATACCACTTACATACTTTTGTACTTTAACACACACAGCCTCTTGCTTATACATACATACTCTATTTCTGTCTATTTAAGTGCCTATTTACTCATGCATACTTATACTTAGCTATATATGTACTCGTGATCTTATTTTGTATTCTTCTAAATGCACTGAACATGTATAGTTACTTTGTACAATATGTCATTCTTTAAACTTTAATCTCATTCCCTAGGGTGTAGTTTCTACAACCCCAAATCCCAAGTATCAATATATTAAACTCATATACTTTATCATTCTTATACTTTCAAATTTAGGCTTAGTAGTATCTTACTTGCATTATTATATATATATACACACACTCTGCTATATGGTTATACTTATACTTATAGCATTTCTTTACTATCTAAATTGAAACAGAACACATAGCACAAGTATTCATCGCATGAGTTACTTACCTGGCTAGACGGACACTCATGATCCTGGTCCGATCTGTCAAAACAATAACAAAACATGGTCAGAACCGCTATTTGCGGAACTTTTAACTCATCTATAATAAACTTTCGAACTTTCCCGGAATACGCTAATCCTCTCCGATTCTACCCTTTAAACTTCATTACTCTAATATGCCTTTCTATACTATCCTAAACTAACTAGATAGCTCATATTATCATTTTACGCGTTTGCGACAAATCTTACGGAAAAGTTTCCGCAAACGCTACGGAAGGGTCTCGAACCCTACGAACTTATCCGGAATTATTTAATTATCTTCGTACGATCATAATTAGGTCATATTCATGATCGCGGTCATTAGACTATAGCCGCGCGAGAAACTCCGTTTTACAGGAAACTCGCTAATTCTACCGGATCGATCTAATTTATTACGTTTCCGCCCGGATTCAACCACATACATCGTTTTAACATATTAAATCACATCCAATTCATTTCATGTCAATTCGTTACACTACGGAACTACTGGAAGCATTTGAACATATAACTATAAACTTTAAAATAGCACATTCTTAACGGAGAGTCGTACCGAAATTCCGAGGGCATATTCGGACTTCCAACGGCCATACAAGCGCGTTGGTGTCGTCAAAAATCCGATCGGAGCTACTGTTCCTTTGGGTTTTACTGTTCACGCACGGCTTTCTCCTCGTTTTGCGTGCAACCGGCTGCTGTTCGGCGAAATCAACTCCGCATACTCGTAGTACTCATCGAGGGCTTCGATTTGGCGGGTGGCTTGGGCCGTGAAATGAAGCGACGAGCCAGGATCGGAAAACAAAAGTTCGCGCTTCTCTCTCTCTTCTTATCCGCCATTGCCAACATTTATGATGTCGACGCCGGCCACCATCGTGCACGCCGTCGCCGGACGATCAGACCGGAACTGGTGCGCCGGCCTGACGCCGGCCAGAAGCTCGTCGGCGAACCACTTTTCAAAAGAACGGTGGGGGGTTGGGTGAAAGGAAAGATAAGAGTTTTGCCATTTTGTGATTTGCTGAAACTATGGGGTTTATAAAGGTAAGTTTCTGAAAATTACAAACTGACCCCGGAAAACTTCATTTAGGCCCCTATCATGGAACTTTCTAGAATTTCGCATTTGTGAAGCCCTTTTGACGCGATTTTCGAAAAGTGTTCAACATAAAAGTTGTTCGTCTCGGAAAAATGAGTCCGATGGTTCAAGAATCAACGCAATCGGAGTTTGTTTGCAATTTTCGTGATCGAAACCGCAAACTTTAGGCATTTTACAAAAAATCGCGTAACTGACTTTTGATCCCATGTGTTTTCCAACGCGACGAATATTCATAATATATTATTCCAACCCATATTCCATCACTTAAATACTCATCCGCTATTACCGCTCTGTTCCGGGACCGTAATTTCGGTACGGGAATTTTTCTAGAATTATCCCGAAAATCTGGGATGTTACAGTCATACCTGTGATGGTCGAATAACTCAATTGTTCATGATCTCGAAGTTCTTCCTCAAATTCATGATTCAACTATCCTAAACTTTTCAATTTTTTTTACATATATGTATATGTATTTATGTATATATATGTACATAAAACACAAAAAGAACGATTCGAGCTCACATCTCATTGGTTACTTACCTGACTTCGTGAGCACTCCAGGTCCTAGTCACATCTGTCAAAATAAATGGCAAAATTCTGAGTTCAATCGGAGTTTGTTTGCTATCTTTATAGTCGAGACAAGAAAAGTTTACCGTAAAATGATGAAAATAGAAATTACGTAGCCGGTTATCGAAACCACGCGTTTTCCAACACGACGAAACTTCACTTAAAAATATTCTCGCCTATTTTCCAACATAAAAGGTCTTATTTCCGAATATCATTCAATTCCAAATTCTAAATTTCAATTCGTAAATTTTCTAAGACGATTTTAAAAAATATTCAAGATCATGGATAATATTATAGCGTGCAACCAATGTTGTTTATTTTCAGGTTCTAGTGGTGTAGGTTTGAAAACTTATTTTATGGACTTGGTGTGTCAAGAGATGAGATTTTTTGACTGTGTGCTTCTTCTAAAATAAGGTCTTATGCCTGAACTCATTGTGCATTTATTTTTCACGCAAGTGCTTATTATGCTTTTGTGTTTATGTCATATAAATACGTGTATTATTTAGCATGATCAAAAGTGGTGTATATTATTTCATGACATACAGAGCTGAGTACTGACTGGGCATCATTGTACTTGCTTGAAGTGTTGTTTTAAGTTGTCTATTTTTGATAATTTTTACTCATTGTGTGCTAGTGTGTGCGTTTTATGTCATTGTATATTGCATTTCCTTTAGCATTGCATAATTGTGAGTTCTATCGTCTACTTCCCATTTTTTTATTGTTAGTGAGATGGAGTAAGTTAAGTTTTCATATTCTCTTGCATGTGATTTTAATTGGTATATTGATGTGTTAAGTTTACCCATTGTCATTTTGTGATAAAGAAAATGGGAAGTAGCATATCCATTTTATATCTCATTTTTAGGGGGAGTGTGATTAATTTGGCAGTAGGATATCTATCTTTACATGCATGAGACATTTATTTCTTTTTATCTTCTCCTTATACTCCTATTGTTTTTCAAGGTATAGTGTTGTTTGTTTCAGGTGAGCAGATTAGTGGCTGTGGTGGCATCGACTTCAAGACTACTTGGCTAGCTATTAGATCGAGTCATATTGTAATAAGTCATTGTCTTGATGGTTGATAAAAGACTATTTTCGTTTTAGGTCTTTTACCGTAGTCTTTATATTAGGTAGTGTTTTGTCACAAAATGCCAAAGGAAGAGATTGTTAATTCTTTATTTGTTGGCAATGTTTGTAACAAAATAAATTTAATTGAGTTATAAGGAGTGTTGAAGTTCTCAGAGGAATTGGACAAGTATTTGGACAACATCATATGGAGATATTATAGTAACATTCACTCTTTTAGACATTGCAAAATATTTAGAGGTCCAATTGATATAGGATCAGTGTCATTGGAACATAGACTCGAAGATGATCACATACATATAAAGAACGCATGATCTAACCAAGGGACGAGAAAGTTACAAGCCTTTTAATTTGCACCTCAAAACCAATCTGTGATATGCGTTCGAGTTGTGTCTGTCTTTGCATTCGAATGCCCAGAGGCAGAAATTTTGTGTTTGAAGTGCGTTTGCGAGGCGTTCGGATGCTCGTGCGTAAGTGAGTTATTTTGGATGCGTTTTTAAGCGAGATTTATGATGAACATTAAAAAATGTACATTTAATAAAAGAGAAATTATTTATTTTACACTTATAATTTCATTAATCCCTTTAATTTAGCACATTTATTAAATAATAATTTTATTTATGTTTTATTATGATTTTTATTTATTATG
Organism: Zanthoxylum bungeanum; assembly: GCA_019454045.1. NCBI lineage: Eukaryota > Viridiplantae > Streptophyta > Magnoliopsida > Sapindales > Rutaceae > Zanthoxylum > Zanthoxylum bungeanum. Next base: position 16,083 of record SKCR01052148.1, on the reverse strand, counting down.
CAGGTAAAATACTGCTTCGGATGCATAAATAGAAAAATGGACGTGACATTTTGATTTCGAAAGCCCATAAACCCAAAAAAGCATGAAGATTAAATTCGAATGAGATTAAAAGATAGCCCAAAGAAATATGAAGATTAAATTCGAATGAGATATAAAAAGATTGATCTTGTCTGATTCGCTGTTGGATGAGCTTATCACAAAATCAGCCACACATGATAAGAAAGAAAGAAAAGTCATCAAAATTTAGATAATTGCAATTCATTTGCCATAAAAAGATACATTGATGACAAAACCAATGTTTGACATTTGTGGCCAAATGTTGGCAAATGATAAGAAAAAATAAAGCAGCTTTAATTAAATTTTGAAAATTTTGATTGAGGTGCTGAACACCTTACCTATAAATTGAGGAGTTCAGCACCTAAGTTTTTCAGCTTCTTTCACACGATTTCATTTGAAAATTTGTGAAGGGATTCAGCTCTTATGTGTTTTATTTTTGTAAACTTTATTTTTGTAATTTCTTTTTCTTTCAGTAATAAAATTATGAGTGTTTGTATTCAAATTATGAGTAGCTAATTTCGTCTTGCTGGGTTAATCTGTGAAGCTTTTAATATGAAAATTTAGATGAATCTTTTTTATATTATAATATATATAAATTGTAATCTAATAATTAATGTTTAATTTAAATCTGGATTAATTATGGACAAACTTAGTTACCGCCTATATGGTTGGTTTTATTTATTTGGCATAATTGAGTACATAACTGGACTTGTTATAGACAAAAGCTATCACCGCATTTTTGACTGGTTTTAAATGTTTTGGCATAATTAATTCCTGAAATAAATTAATTGGGTAATAATGACAATTTATATATTATAAAAAGTATGATTTCTAAATTTTTTAATATTAAAAGTGGATCCCATAACCCCAATATTTTATTTTATTATTGTAGTTTTATTTAAAATTTTCAATCTCTTCAAACAAATTCACTCCTTTTATTTTCACTCAAATTATTATTTTTTCACTAAATCTATTCTCTGTGGATCGACCCCAGATTTACCGGGTTATTTTATTACTTCGACACTCTTATACTTGAGAGCAAAAAACCAATTTTTAAGCATGTCAATTTACACTAGGAAACTCTTACCTTTGCCATACCTATATAAATATTTTAGAGCCACCTACACAAGTGTTGAAAACATATTATTCAAAGCCTACAAACCTTTTGTTTCAACCTTCTTGACAATCCACCTTGAAGACTAAATTGATTATTCTTGTCTTCTCTGTTTTGGTGAGATCCTTCTTCGATATACCGTCGACACAGAAATAAAAACCTAACCTAATTTCCTAAGCTTTCAAAGTTCTTTAGGAGGAAGATTGGTAGTCGGAGTTCCGACATCGCGAGTTCACACGGTTGGTCCACTTAGAAACTTTAGAGGTTTTGGAGAAGGCCGCTTGGTGCTGGCTTAAAGAGGTATCTGGGTTATTACAGTCTAGAGGTATTAGAGTAGGTGTAGTTACTGTCATAGGCCTTATACAATCACTGTAAGTTTTCTCGTTATAGTGGATTTTGGTTGGCAGCCTAGATTCTCGTAATGGTTTTTTACTCGCAAGAGTTTTCCACTTCGTCAACAAAATTATTTTGTTGATTGTTTATTCTTTAGTATTTTGCTATATTTTATATCTGCTTTAAACTTAAGGGCTCATGTTCTGAATCCATATAAACAATAATTAGAACTTGTCTTGAATTATTGTGCTTAATTCCGCATAGGGTCAGAACTTAGAATGAAATACGAATTTCCAATTATCATCCATATGTCTATAACTGAGCTCAATGTTACTTGGCTCACGTGTTTATAATTCGTTTTGATTATTTTTTTTAGTTAAAAAATCAAATAGTTATTTTTTTACAATTAAAAAATAATCACTTCGGTTTATTCTTTTAGTTTCAGTTTTTTTCCAGTCCTATTTAAATTTACCTTTATCAAAATGGAAAATATTTTATACCTAGTGATATTTTTTTAATAAAAGCCCATTTTTTAATGGCGTAAAATTATCTTGATTTGGTTTTGTAGTTTGAATTATGATGAGGTGACAAATTACGATTTGGTCAAAATTTAACTTTTAATTTTTGGTTAACAATAAGAAATTAAGATTATTAATCGTAATTTCTTTCAAAAATTAATTTTTGAAAAGTTAAGGGTATATTTGGTATTGTTGTTTAACCTGTGCTGAGATGAAAAACTATGTTTTGTCCTATACACGGTTTTTAAGTGTTTGGTTAATGATAAGAAATTGCGCTTACTAATCGTGATTTTTTTCAAAAACTAAGTTTTGCAAAAGCTAAAAAGTTTTCCCCACTATCAAAATATTAAAAAAGTGCACCATAATAATTTTTTTTAACATAAATCAAAATTTTATAACACAGTTTATGAACCATCATTTGTTCACCATACTTTTCAAATCACAACACTAAATATAGACTACTTTTTTTTGAGCTTTTTTCCTATTGCCTAATTTTTTTTAACTTTTTTCTACCATTAAGATATTAAAAAAATCCACCGTAATTCTTATTTTTAGTTTAAATCAAAATAACATACCACTGTTTATGAACCATCGTGAACGATACTTTTTTAATCGCAACTCCAAAAAGAATTGATAAGTACCTATAATATATACTTTTCAAGTAGATTTATAATTAATTTCCCTCCAAAGGTATTTCTTGAATATGTTAAATTCACAATATTTATTGTTTTATTTTTTAGGATGCATTATAAGAAGAATTGAGCAAAAAAAATGAAAACCTCGAAATTCTCGATTTGCATCATCTTTTCGATTTAGGTTCCCAATACCCAAGTTGGCCTGGGAGTTGATGCCAAATACTTGGATTATCATCTTTTCGATTGAGTGTTTGGTTTTGAGTTAGGAATATAATTTGAGGTGAGGAACTTGTTGCACACCTACTACATGAAGGAGCATCTGAGAGAGAATGGGAGATACCACTTGTATCTTCGCCAAAAGAAGAATCATCTAGTGTTAGGGCTTATAACGAATGATATGAGGATTGTTAGATATTTTACTTCTTCGTAAGAGGGGAGAGTATTTTTGGGTCGATTGGGGCTGGTCATATTCTTGAACATTGGAATTCGTCGAGTGAGTGTTTTACTTAGCTTTCCCTTTTTCTATATTTTATTTGTAAGACTGAGGCTCATGTTCTTATCTTTATAGGTCTTCAGAGTAACAGATCTTTCGATATAACCAGTCGAGTCATTTCAAATATGAAGTTATCCTCAGCTTGTCTGCTCCGGTTAGAAAGTGGAGAGTCATTTTGGAGGAGATGAGGTTGAGATTGACCCCATTATAGAGAGAGGTTTTTCGATTCAGAAAGCACTCATTTGGTTCATAGTAGACAAATTTTGGTCATGGTATTGGGTACCTGGTCGTGTAAACTGACCTTTGGGAAGCTACAATTTTTAAAGCCACTAACACTTGAAGAATTTTTATGCGCATCTGAAATTATGACGGGTCGGTTCAAGGTGCCATCTCTTGAGGAAATGAAAAACAAGAGGAAAAGTAAAAGGGCCAAAGAAAAATAAGAAGTCGAGGTCGCAATGCCAAATGAAGTGTTTTTTATTAGGACTTCCGATGCATCAAGGCAGACGACTGAGATGGCTATCGCATCAAGGAAGAGGAAAGTTGTGGTCAAAATAGAGAAGGACTTGGAGAATGTAATAGTAAAAATTCCTCATGGGTCGACTGCAATTTCAGACCCCTCAAGCCTCTCAAAGTTCATCAATGAGCTTCTTCTCAAAGAGGATGAGCATAGGCTGACCGAATTGGGCCCACTGGAGACAAGAAAAAAACTGCAGCGCTGAGTTACCAAGTAAGGATTCTCAAGAACTTCCCTCTCATTAATGTATTTTTTTTGGTTGAATGAGAGACAACATTAACATTTTTCTAGACCATGGAATGCAGCCTCTTCATCCAAGAATATGTCAAATCAAGCCAGAGGTGAATTAGGGAGTTGGAGCAGTCCAATACGACAGTAAGGAAGGAAAATGTTGAGTTGAAGGTTGGATTGGATGCTTATGAGAAGAAGGCTAAAAGGGTGCTTGAGGTGGAGAAAGAGTTGAAGTCGAATCAGGCGACGCTGAAGCTAGAAAGAGATGTTTCTGAGGCCGAGAATGAGGCTTTTAAAGAAAGTGTAAACTCTTTAAGGAAATAAAAGGGTGAGTTGGTGCAAAGACTAGAAGGGATTTTCTATGAGGCCATGTTGATTGAGATTAGCAAATTGATGAAGCAATTTCTGGTTGGGGAGTATAAGCATAGGACTCCCAAAAGCTTGATAAAGGAACAAGAATGAAACGAAGCTGGGATCTCTTCGTCGGATGAGGAGATTGAAGAATGGGAAGAAAATATTCCACCAATTGAAGAATCCATTGACTCAGAGGGGAAATTCGCTATAGAAAATGAGTTAGTAGGGTCAGAGGAGGTTCCCAAAAGAGTTAAAGAGAATTTCATTAAAGCTAGTGAAGGATCTGGTTTGAAAGAAAGTCAGACTTTGGAGATTGAGGTCATACTTGCCTTTGAAATTCAAGATGCCCCTACTGTTATCGACTCTCTTGTTGAAGTCCATACTTCTGAAGCTCTAGAAGATTCATTCCTTTCTTTCAATTTGCTTGTAAACAAATGTTTTTTTTGGTATTTCGGACAATATTATGGTTGAATGAAGTTATTTAATGTTGGTATAATTTTTCTAAACTTTTTGAATGTCGTATCTGTTGGGGTTAGTGCTCAGAGCGCCAATTCCCTGTTGTATTTCCTTGTAAATACTCTTGTAAACGTTTTGTTATGAATAAAATAAGTAGTTTCTATAATATAATAATTTGAGGACTAAAATTTTCAATTTGCAAACTATTAGGGCAATTCGGTAATTACAAAGAAATTTGATTTATTGGGTAAAAATTTTAGTTTTTTAGCATTGGGTAATTAAATAAATAAGTTTATTTAATTGATCCAAGAAAAATTATTGAAATTGAAAAATTTTGAATTTTCGCATTCCGCTACGTTACCGAATATTCCCTATAAAACCCCTGCAGTATCATCAATTGAAGTTCATGAATTAGGGGAATTGTCCCCAATATCGCCATACAGGTCATATAGCAGTCTCTATGTCCCCTAGTTAAAAAGTAGTCACTTGTCGAGTGGTTATTTTATGACTAAGTGCGTCAACTTCACTTGTAGAATCGCTTGAGATGAACTGCATTCCAACTACTTTAAATGGGTCTCCTATATTTAGTTTTCAACTTGTAGGCTCCATGTCCAACGACCTTAGTAATGATGTATAGGCCTTCCTATATTGGTCCAAGCTTTCCATCTATAAATTCCTTGGTCTTTTGGAATACTTTACGTAAGACCCAATCTTTTTATTTGAATGTTCGGCACCTGACATTCCTGTTGAAATACTTTTCCATTCTCTGATGATGGGCAGCAAGTCGTATGGAGGCATGTACCCTTAATTCGTCTATGGTGTCAAGGTTGTGATTCATAAGCTGTTTGTTGGAATCTTCTTTGAGCCACTGGTAGCGTGGAGATGGGACACATCATTTAGCTAGAATGACAACTTCAGCTCCAAATGCTAATGAGAATGGGGTTTCTCATGTCGACGAACGAGCAATTGTTTTATAAGACCACAAAACTACATGGAGTTCATCTGCCCATGCTCCTTTCGCTTTCTCTAATTGATTCTTAAATGTGTTTATAATCATCTTGTGAGAAGACTCGGTTTGACCATTGGCTTGTGGGAATCGTGGAGTTGAGAAGCTAAGTTTGATACCCCAATTCTTGCAAAAGTCTTGAAAGTAGTGGCTGATGAATTGAGAACAATTATCAGTCATAATCTCTCTTGGCAACCGAAACTGACATATGATGTTCTTCCAAATGAAGGCTTGTACTTCTTTGTCTCATATATTGGCAAAAGCTTCTGCTTCAATCCATTTGAAATAATAGTCCGTGAGTGCAAGCATGTAGACTCGCTGGCCCGAGGCGGTTGGGAGTTTACCTACGGTATCCATCCCATATTTCATGAATGGCCAAATAGAAAGAATGAGGTTGAGCCTTTCTGGTTGTAGTTGCGAGACTGGAGCGAATCTTTGAATTTTCTAGCATATTCGAGTGAAGTCTACTACGTTGGCTTGCATGGTGGGCCAATAATATCCTGTCGTGTGGGCTCGACAAGCTAAGCTCTTCCCACCAGAATGGTTCCCACATTACCTTTCATGCAACTCTGTGAGGACTTGATGAGCTTCTTCAGGCATAAGGCATTTGAGGTAGGGCCTGGAAAATGACCTCTTCAAAAGTTGACCATCACAGAGAGTGAACCTTGTCGATTGGCGATGAGTTTTGTGAGCTTCGACTTTTTCTTGTGGGAGTGAGCCGTCTTGCAGGTATTTCACTATCGGAGTCATACATGAGTCAGCTAGATTAATGGAGGCGACGACCTTATCTTCCTCTTTCCAGATGGCTGGCCATTGAAAGTATACCATTTAAATAGATTGGGCTTTGTCCTATTGTATTTTCGAACTGAGGGTTACCAGGACATCTGCATGAGTGTTTTCAGTCCTAGAAACTTGTGATATTTGACCGGCGTAAACACACACGTATAACGCAAGCGCACGTATCGTTCAAGTAGTATAAAAATATCGATCCCACGAGGACTTAATATCGAAACTATTAATTTTATGAGGTCAAATGATTACTAATATCTAACAAGTTGATTGATTGATTTGAAATGGTGATGATTCTAAATTTAAAAGCAAGTAAATAAAATAGTCGAAAATAGGTTTTAAGAAAATTCAATATTAAAAACTATCTAGGGTTGTGATTTCTTCCAATATCATTTTAAAGATGAAGTGGTTATCTTAAAGTTGGGTAATATATTGATTTATTAACCTGGAACACTAAATTATGTGTAAGCCTCTGTCGATGGTCAGACACAAATACCCAGTTTAACCCAATTGAACCATATGTCTATGTCAACCAAATTATCTGGATTCATTAAGTTTAAGTTCCAATTATGGCTACCCCCGCCCGACAGGTATATTCCTATCCTGTAAGGAAATCTATTAAAGGGTTATCTATCCTCAAGGAAGATCGTGGGCTATTGAGTCTAAGGCTGAATCCTAAAATCCCTATGTCTAGTTCATTTTAGATTTACCAGATCAATTTTATTAATGGCCAGTTAATGAAAAAGCATTAAGTTTAAGACTCAATAAATAAATCTTTATATTACCCAAGCTATAATCTAACCCTTATAAAACGGTGATATTGGATTTCATCACAACCCCAAATAACTAATTTAGTTACAACACATAACTAGGGCTAGTAAAAACTTGAAAATAAAAGACATAAAGTAAAAATGTGGTAAAGTAAATACTGAAAAGTAAATTACAATAAAATAAAATGCTAAGGTAAAAGGAATTACTTTTACTACTACTAATTTAGATATCTCCCATAAAATAATATATAAACTTGTGATTCTTTTTCCAACCAGCCATATAGGCGGTAACCTGATTAAGTCAAATTAAGTCCAACCAGCCATAAAGGCGGAACCAAAATTAAATTACCAACCGACCAATCTGGCGGTATCCTTTATTAGTCAGGTTTAAATCAGATTAAAATGAATTACCAACCAACCAATCTGGCGGTATCCTTTTTAAGTCAATATTTTAAATAGTGAATATATTATTTTTAAGGGAGATTAATCTAAATAGTAACAGTAAAAGAATTACCTTTCACCCTAGCTGGGGGAGTTACCTCCTCATGGTAAATAATAAAAACTGTAAAAAGTAAAAAGTAAAAAGTAAAAATTAAATTACTATATTAACAAAACGTAATTAAAATTAATTACAAAACTAAAAACTAAAAACTAAAAATTAAAAGAAAGTAGAGAGAGAAACTCTCTCTTTAGAAAGATTATAAGAGAGAGAGTGGTGCACTGAATTCTGAAATCTCGAGCTCAATTTATAGGCCTCGGTAGGATCCAGCGTCGCGACGCTAGGTCCTCAGCGTCGCGACGCCGGATTTGTCGACGTGGCACGCTCTGGTTCGCTGGTTTGAAGATTCTGGATAAGATGATAAGGTGACACGTGGCAGAGTGGTTGGGCTTCAATTATTGTGACACGTGGCGGCTTCTGATTGGTCGCTGAGATTCTTATCCGCCACGTGTCAGATAAGGATAGGATACTCAATTATTGATGCTGACGTGGCGCTGACGTGGCGGTGACGTGGCGACGATGTGGCGACACGTGGGAAAGAGACTGTCGGCACCATAGAATTGCGACACGTGTCGACATGTGTCACGCTGTGATTGGCTGATGCTGACGTGGCAAGTTGACTTGGTTGACCTTGTGACGTGGCAGATGACGTGGCGTGACACATGGTGAAGTTGACTTTTTGACCGATGACATGGCTGATGACGAGGCGACACGTGTCAACTCTGAGTGTCGGCAGCATATGATGATGACACGTGGCACGGCGCACGTTAGCAGGTCGGCTGTGATGGTGACACGTGGCACGGCGTATTTTAGCAAAGTCAAACTTTTCTCATATTCTGATTTGTGGACCCGGCGCACGTTAGCACTGTTCGGCGTATTTTAGACGTCGCGACGCGGAAGTCTGGGCGTCGCGACTCGCTTAAGACCAAAATATCCCTGTTGACGCATTTTTGTCCGTTTTTGCCCCAAATTGCCTCCAATGCTTTCCAAACTTTATTTTATCTACAAAATAACACAAAACATATCAAAACGTTCACAAAACTCAAGAAACTATACAAAATATTAGGTTAAATGAGTGGGAAATAGTGATATAATACCACTCATCAATATTATGAGTTCCTCAAATTTCACCTGAAGCTCTTTCACCTTCTTTAAGTAAGAGGCCATTTGTGAGTCTCGTGTTTGATATGATCTTTGGAGTATGTTAACAATGAACTGGGAGTTTGACTTAACTTCTATCTTTTTGGCTCCCAAATCCTTGGCCAAAGTCAATCCATCTATCAAAACTTCATACTTGGCTTCATTATTGGTGACTTTGAAACCACACTTGACTTCCTACTATAGTGTGTCGCCTTCAGGGATGGTGATTACAAGTCCTAATCAACATCCTCGCTTGTTGCTAGATCCGTCGACTGTAAGTTTCCAAGTGGTTATTGATTGAACACACTAGACTTCTAATTCAGCAAGGACTTGTAAGTTGGGGTTAAAGTAGGCCACGAAGTCTGTTAGTGCTTGAGATGTGATCACGGTCAGTGGCAGGTAAGTAATATCATGTTCTCTAAGCTCTACTGCCTATTTCACCAGTCTTACAGAGAGTTCGGGTTTATGAGGTATGCTCCTCAGGGGGTAGGAAGTGTAAATAGTGATTGGTTGCCCTTGAAAATAGGGGCGTAAATTCTGAGCCGCTCTTATTATAGATAGTACCAACTTCTCCATCTGGGTGTAGCAAGTCTCTGCATCGAGTAGAGCTTTACTCACTTAGTAGACTGGGAATTATGTTTCTTCTTCCTCTCTGATCAAGACCGCACTGACATCTTGCTCTGAAACCCCCAATTAGAGGAAAAACCTTTCATTATCAACTGGTTTTGAAGAGAGTGGTGGAGTTGTTTAGTACCTCTTGAGTTCCTTCAAAACTTCCTCTCCCGCTGTAATCCATTTGAAGTTCTTCGCTTTCTTAAGGGTAGAGAAGAATAAACAACTTTTGTCTATAGACTAGGTGATGAACCTGTTCAGTGCTGCAATCTTTCCTGCAAGTCGCATGACATCTTTCAGGCTGGTGGGAGAGGGGATATTAAGGATAGACTTAATCTGATCCGAATTGGCTTCAATCCTTCGTCGAGTGACCATATAGCCAAGAAATTTTCTTGAAGCTACACCGAAGGCATATTTTGTTTCATGTCATATTTCCTCATTATGTCGAATGTCTGCCCTAAGTGCTCTAGATACAGCTCGACCTTCAATTATTTCACCAACATGTCGTCTATGTAAACCTCTATGGTATTCCCAATCTGTTGGGAGAACATCTTGTTGATGAGAGATTGGTATGTGGCTACAACATTCTTGAGTCTGAATGAAATTATCCTGTAGCAATAGATACCTCTGTTGGTGAAAAAGGCTGTATTTTCTTAGTCACTTGGATGCATGAGGATTTGATTGTAACCTAAGTAGGCATCAATGAAGCTTAGCAACTCATGTTCTGCTATAGGACCGACCCTTGAATCAATATGAGGTAGAGGGAATGAATCTTTTGGACATACCTTATTCAAATTCGTAAAATAGATGCAGACTTGCCACTTCCCATTCTTCTTTCGAACCACGACTACGTTTTCAATCCACTATGAGTATTTGACTTATTTGATGGCTCCATTTTGTAGTAGTTTCTGAACTTCATCATAGATGATATGGTTCCTCTATTGAGCGAACTTTCTCATTTTCTGTCTGACAGAAGGGGTAGTCTGGGTCCACGTGGAGTTCATGGGTTATCATCTCAAGATCTATACCTGTCATATCTTCATGAGACTAGGCAAAGTAGTCGTGTCGTTCCTTGAGAAATTCAATTAGATCAGCGCGTAGCTTAGGTTCAAGGTAAGCCATAATTTGGGCTTTGTAGTTTGTATACTAAGGCTGGATCTAGACCTCGTCGAGATCCTCAACGTTGGGCTGATCTTGCTCGACCCTACAAATCTTTTATATAGTTGCTATGCTGACTGAAACTTGGTTTTCAGAGTCATTTGATAGCAACTTCTTAAGGCAAGCTTCGATCTATTGGATGCCCCACTTGTTGGACAATTATGACCCATAGCGTCACTATTTGTACAGATCATGGTGTTGTTGTACAGATTAACTATGTGACAAATGAAATTGCTCTTTATCATTTATGATTAGATCACCATAGATGTATAAATGATAGAAGGTCCATATGATTAGTTCCTGGATTGAGATGATATGAGACAGTATCAATCCACGAAGGTTTAATCATTAAATATCCCTAGTCGTAGTATTATCGAGATTGAACATCGATAAAGCGGAATAGACTAGTATTACACTTGTGCGCGTTGTGAGGGCATAACGGCATAGTTCTCATATATTTGGGTATTGGATACTCATGCAAGTGTAATAGGAGGTTGTGTTTTACCGATGGTACGGAAAACAGTTTCGCTCTGGATAGACCCCTCGGAATTCCATTGGTAGTATGACTATGTGTCTATGGAAGTCCGAAATCAGGGTAGGTGTATTTGGTCTTAACCTGAGACTTGCACCGCTAATACTTGCGACAATCGGTATGCTTTAGTTTTGGTCATCCAGGGCTTTAACCGGTTCTGTGTACGCCTCTGCTGGGTATATTGAGAATCGTAGTGTATTGGGTGTGATGTCAAGACGGAAGTATCACTCCAGTCATAGTGGAGATGATGTCACGTAGGATATGAAACTAGTGCTCTTAAGTACTGCAGTCATCGGGATGATATGACTAGGTCATGTTCATCCGATTATAGAAACTAGTTACCAGACATCCGACATGTGCTTCGTACAGGGCAAACACATTCCAGCCCCAGGCCTAGCATGTGACATACGATATTGTATCGCAATACGCAATACTACGTATACTACGTCTGACATAGATTATATATTCCAGTGAGAATATTTCTGGAGAATTGGGTAGGCACGGTGCTTTACTAGAAGCCAACCATGTCTTGTAAATCGGTAAGCACGTGGTACGAGGTACGCACGCATTCGGATAATCCGATGACCGTATTTACTGCCAACATATCCAGGGATCTCTTGGGTCGCTTCCCAAAGATTCACCGATGACAGTTGATTTAATTAGAATTAATCTGGGATTAATTATGAGAGAGAATTAATGTGGGATTAATTAAGAGAGAGAAAATTAATCTGGGATTAATTGAGGTATTATTTAATCTGGGATTAAATGTGTTCGGAAGAGAGAGAACGCGATTAATTTGGAATTAATCGGTAAAATAAATTTAATAGTTAAATTTGATTTTTCTATTTTATTTATTCGTATGTGCTAAAATTAATATATCGGATATTTTAATATGAATTGGATTTCATTACGAAATTAAAGTTGGACTTTATACGAGCGAACGAATTAATTTAGAATTAATTCGTAAACAACATTCGTAATATATTTACGAGGCGTCGTCATTTAATTAAATTAGATTTAATTATTTAGCGACATAAATTCGTTTAATCGGATTAAACAAATCCAGTCGCGGCAAACATTCGTAGAATCTATTTGAATTTTGAATTCAAATGTTGGGCCCATTTCACATGTGGTAGTTGGGAGGGTAGTTGGCATTTATGCCAAGCCACCAACTTTCCACCACCTTGGAATGGTTTTGGTGAAACCATTTACCCAACTACCTTGTTTAGGTAAAAGGGTAAATTGGTTTTACCAAAAGACATCTCTCTTTCACATTAGAACACACTTGAATAAAATGAAAACCCTAATACATCTCCTAAGGGGCGTGAATGGCTCTCTTCTTCTCTTTGATTTTGTTGCAAAATCAACAAAGCTAACACTTCATGGAATCAACTAAGGTGATAGGGAAACTAACTCAAGGGTTGGAATCATCACTCAAGGTTTGGATCTTGGAGATCTTCATTCACAAATCAAAGCTTGGAATCAACAAAGGAAGGATCTCGGAAACCAACTCAAAGCTTGGAATCAACAAAGGAAGGATCTTGGAGAGCTTCTTCTCAAAATTTTAAAAGCTCAAATCCATTCAATGTAAGTAATTCTGCAACTTATAATGAATTTATGAACACCTTTTCTTGCTTATTATATCCTTGGCATGTTCTAGGAACACTTACAATAGTATCAAGAGCCAATTTTAAGCATGAAAATTTTAGGGTTCATGAGACTAAAATTTGGGGCTTTTATGTTTTGAGCATGATTTCTTCAAATTGATGATTTGAGCATGCTTAGATTATGTTAACTTAGAGTTGTGCATGATTAGATTTGAAATAAATTGATTGGATCAAAAATTTTAAATCCCTTAGCGTTGCCGAATGTCCTTCACAGTACACTGCGGTTTTTTGATTTTGTAACATGAAATGATGTGTTTAAATGGATGTTTAAATGTTGATTTTTGGTTTGATTAGATTAGAATCAAATTCAATAATGTTTATGTTAAATCAAAGAGCATGTTGAACATGAAATGATGTGTTTTAGCTTCAATTTGTGTTAAGCATGAAATGATGTGTTTTGGCTTCGATTTGTGTTGAGCATGAATTGATGGATTAAGCATGATTAATTAAGTTAATTGGTATTTTGGAAATATTGAGTTTAATTAATTAATCATGGCTAATACACTTTAATTAAAATAATTGTGATATTTGGAATATTATATTATGTTAATAAGCCTTTAATTATGAATTGGGCTAAAAGTGTGTATTGGGACTTAATGGGCTTGGTTTGACTAAGTTTGGTTTTGGACTTTTGGATTGGATCCAATTGGGCCCAAAACCAATTCCATAAAGTCCAAATATATCACTTGACCCTTTAAAGAATTTAATTGGGCCTAATGGGCCTAAATTAATTTGTAGGCAATAGGGTGATTCCTATTGGGCCTTGGCATTTTGGGTTTGATCCATTATGGTCAAAGCGCATGCCTTAAGAATTAATTAAAAGTCCATTGGACTTTAATTAAAATGACATTGGATGTTATTGGGCCTTTGAGACCCATTAAGATTGGATTTGGAATCCAAGTCTTTAAGGCTTATAAGTAAGTGTATATATTTAATTTGGAATTAAATTTGGAATTAGTATTGAATACAAATAAATTGGATTTAAAGTTGTAGTTCGATATAATTCAAGAATACGTACTTTAAGTATTTATTCTTAAACGAGTTGGACTCGTGCAAATCAAATCGTTGTTTGAACATTGGATGGTCATTAATTCAAAGATTAAGTAATTGGATTAGATTGATTGAATAACATGATTTGTATGAATACATGAATGTGTTGTATGAATAATGTATATCGGATGGATATTAGAAGGGCGAGGGCAATTTTGGAAATTGTAATAAATTTAGAATTTATTTAAATTGGACCTGCGTGTCCAGCCTTTTATCTCCTTTCTTGTATTTCTCTTCTCACCAATTCCCCTCAATGTAAATGAGGTTTCTTTATTGTATTTTGTAATTGGGTAGAAGTTAGAATAGTTCTAGTCGGGGAGAGAAAATGGAGTGATTTGTTCTAGGAACAATTTGTGACATATCCATCTGTATATCATTATTAATTTATTTATTTATATACGCGCTTTATTATGTATTTAGAATGCATGTTTAAGGATGTATGATGATGAGACCTTAACAAAGATAATAAATTGGTTGCCAATTTGCACGCGAAAAACCCTCACAACATATTAAGCATTTTTCCTTCTGTTGAGTGATTTTACTCAAGATCCAAAGTTGGCATTGGTTTGTTGGCCAAAGTCAAGACCTTTGTCAATTGCGGATGTGTTTGAATCATGAGAGTTTTATTCCATATCGGTGTCTTGTCCAAGTCGTGATTTGTTGGCCAAAGTCAAGATCACTTCTTGTCCATCGACATTGATACGAAGCTTTCCATGTCAAATCATTAAGTTTGTTGTGCCAAAGCCAAGGCTTAGTTGATTCAGAGGAAAAAGAGGTTAGGTAATATATTTGCATATATAAGATATATGTTTCGGACTTGGATGTCCACCTACTGGATCTAGGAATTGGATGAGATCCAATTGATCTTAGAGATCTACCTAGTTAAGTATCATACAATTTGTTGGCCAAAGTCAAGATTGTGTGTTATTTAACGGGATCCTAGCCCACTAGGAAACTAGGTCTCCCGAGTACTTAACAGAGGGTTAGAGGCTCGCCGAAAAATAGTGGGAGGCAAGTATTAGATTTGCAATATTCGTTTAGTTACTTGCCATACGCGCTCAATCAAATATCATTCGTCAAATGACTTATATATTAGTTGGACTAATATTTATTGTTGTTTTAATTAAACAGTTGGACTGTATTCAAACTACTTCATTTATAGTTGATTACATAATTGGATTATAGTAATCAATATATTTGAATTTTACCCTTCATTTATAGTTGATTATATAATTGGATTATAGTAATCATATATATTTGATTTTAACCAATACAATTGTATTAAGTTATATAGTTAGACTATAGTAATCATTACATTAGATTGTACCTGAAATCCTTGATTAAATAGTTGAACTATTAGAATCAAGATTAAATTAAAAGATTAGTGTTTAAAACATTATCCTAGGGAAAATGTGTTTAAACGACTTTAATTTTCAAATTGGGAATAAATTTCAGGATAGTCCTGAAACTAAGAAGTTACTTTATTTGATAAAATAACATCTTAGGCCTAAGCCCGGAGTTAAGCAAATAGTAGAGCATGATCTTTGGAAGATTCATGTGATGATAACTTTAATGTTTAATCCATTATGCTTGCCATAAAGACTCTTTAATTTCCTAATCAGAACTAAGGATTAGATCCTTAAAGTATGATGAAGAAATTGAAAGATCTTTATAGATCTATTCTTAGATCTTAGAAGTATTAAATTGTAATTAATAACTCTTGGAGAGTTAATGGCCATTCTCAAGGAGACAAAGCCAAAGTTTGCAATAAGGCAAGTAGCGCAAGGCAAATTTACTTCAATATTCTAGAAGGCCAAGGCTTGGCCAAAGGCTTCTAGAATGTAGAAAATGGCAAAGGCAAAATCATTACTGTCTTCTATGAAGACAAATGACATATCCCAAGATGTCTGTTTAAACTGTTGCAAATGGGATCACTGAAGCGTGACTGCCGTATGACAAAGCAGACATAAAGGAATTGAAGACGAGTAAGGCTCTGACTTCAAATATGTTTGTCATAAATATGTTCACTACTAGTATTAAAATTGGATTTTAAAATACTAGTGTGATACATAAATATGTATTGATGTACAGAATCTTCTATGAGCAGGATACTAACTTCAATTGAGATTAATCTGCGAATCGAAAATGGGAC